>JAQMCW010000036.1:1929904-1940024 GCA_030068335.1 Chrysichthys cranchii | reverse complement strand
CACACACACACACACATACACACACACATTTGTATGTATTGTATTTGTACATCTACATCTGATTTTAGGATTGATCCAGGGGAATTGCAGTATGCCATGACAATGATATTTGCTATTGATGAGATTAACAATAGCACAGATATCCTTCAAAACCTTACACTGGGTTACAGGATATATGGTTCCTGTCCTAGCATCCCTCTCTCGGTAAAGGCATCCCTGCTTCTCATGAATAGGCAAGGAGTGGAGAGAGAAAATTGCACAAAATCTTCCACTGTGCATGCTGTCATTGGGGAAACTACTTCCACAGCAACTATAGGTATTGCAGAAACCATGGGCCCATTTCTTATACCAGTGGTGAGTAAATGGATATTGGGAGATTAACTGTGTATTATTTATTCTGAAAAACAATGCAAACATTGTAACAAAATGAATATCTGTATATACAATAAAATATTAGCTATCTTTATATAATGGTAAATAAATAGTTCTATTATGTTCATAAATTTTGGATATATCATCTGTCTAGAGATAAGTTTAAACATTTAAGTTTAATTCTTCATGTTGCATAATTAGTGACAAGCACAATATGCCCTGGAAGCTTTCATTTTTACTGTATATAGGCACATGTGACTAAATTAATACTGGACATGATTAGTAATGCCATATTAATTATTAGATCATACTTTTTCTTTGCAGATTAGCCACTCAGCTACCTGTGCATGTCTCAGTAACAGAAAAGAGTATCCTTCTTTCTTCAGGACAATTCCCAATGATAATTACCAGAGTAGAGCACTGGCAAAGCTGGTCAAGTACTTTGGTTGGACTTGGGTAGGAGCTGTTAGAAGTCGGAGTGACTATGGAAATTATGGAATGGCCAGTTTTCAAGAAACTGCTGAAAAAGAGGGAATATGTATTGAGTACTCTGTGGCTATTTACAGAACTGATTCCAGAAAAAAAATTCTAAACGTGGTGGACATTATCAAGACATCCACATCCAAGGTTATTGTAGCTTTTGCAGATGGGAATGACCTGGACATCCTCATAAAAGAACTTTATTACCAGAATGTGACTGGTTTTCAGTGGGTGGGTAGTGAAGGATGGATTACGTACAGCTACCTATCCAATGCCATGAATTATGCAGTGGTCGGTGGTGCAGTTGGTCTTGCTGTGCCCAATGCCAACATTCCTGGTTTGAAAGAGTTTATTGCAAGCAGCCGACCCTCTTTAACACCAGGTAATACAGGTCTGGTTGAATTGTGGGAGAGTGTCTTTGACTGCACTCTAAACCCTCAGTCACAGAAGGCTGAAAAATCCTGCACTGGAGATGAGTCTCTTGAGAATACACACATACGCTTTACAGATGTGTCAGATGCTAGTTTACTGAACAACATTTATAAAGCTGTTTATGCTGTGGCTTATGCTGTGGATAGGCTTTTAGGCTGTCATGATGGGAAGGGACCATTTATCAATGGCACATGTGCAGATGTAAGAAGCATAAAGCCATGGCAGGTGATGTAACCACAATGTTTACGTCTATTGCATAGATTTATTCACGTTTACCATATATTTTGGTCAGTATGAAATACAAACAATCAAACAAATAAATATTTGTTTGTATACTAAACCCCATATATCTTCAGGTGCTCCATTACCTGGCTCAGGTGAACTTTACTACTAAAAATGGAGAAATTGTACTGTTTGACAAGGTGGGTGACCCAGTTGCACGTTATGCTATTGTCAACTGGCAGAGGAAGGGAGAAGGAACAATAATATTTGAGTCCATTGGCATGTATGATGCATCTCTTCAAAATGGCCAGGAGTTTGTAATTAATACCAACAGTGCAGTCTGGGCAGGAAATCAGCGTACAGTAAGCAAAGCAAGAAAATACTGATTTTAGCATGACCTGTCAACATATTTAATTACTGTGTCTATTGCTTAACTCCTTCGTAACAAGGTTATCTGTATACTCCAGGTTCCTCGGTCTGTATGTAGTGAAAACTGTCTCCCTGGGACGAGCAGGGCTTTCATAAAAGGAAAGCCAGTTTGCTGCTTTGACTGCATCCCCTGTGCAAATGGGGAGTTCAGTAACACCACAAGTGAGAAGACCAGGCTCCTTTCATTTACATTACTTTTGCTGGTGTTTTTAAAAAGTCCACTAAAAGCTCACATGATTTCACAAAATCATGAAATGTCCTCATTTTACCTGTCTAATATATCTGTGGTTTCAGATGCAGTGACATGTCTTCCATGCCCTCTTGAATACAAGTCAAATGGGAACAAGACTCAGTGTGATCTGAAAAACATTGAGTTCCTGAACTTTAATGAACTTATGGGTATTCTACTGATGGCCTTCTCATTGTTTGGTGGATGTTTCACAGTCACAGTTGGGTTAATTTTCTTTTACTACAGACAGACCCCTATTGTCAAGGCCAACAACTCTGAGCTGAGCTTCCTGCTGCTTTTCTCTCTAAGTCTGTGTTTCTTTTGTTCACTTACCTTCATTGGAAGGCCCTCTGAGTGGTCATGTATGCTGCGTCACACAGCGTTTGGCATCACATTTGTTCTCTGCATCTCCTGTGTTCTGGGGAAAACCGTAGTTGTGTTAATGGCATTCAGAGCTACACTTCCGGGTAGCAATGTCAAGAAGTGGTTTGGACCTGCACAGCAGAGACTGAGTGTAATTTCCTTCACTTTAATTCAGGTCTTCATTTGTAGTCTTTGGTTGACAATTTCTCCTCCATTTCCTTATAAAAATATGTACCACTACAATGATAAAATCATTTTAGAATGTCATGTGGGATCAGTTTTAGGTTTCTGGGCTGTGCTAGGATATATAGGTGTTCTTGCTTTCTTGTGTTTTATTTTGGCTTTTCTAGCAAGGAAGCTTCCTGATAACTTCAATGAAGCCAAATACATTACATTCAGCATGCTTATATTTTGTGCAGTTTGGATTACATTTATTCCAGCTTATGTCAGTTCACCAGGAAAGTTTATTGTAGCTGTGGAAATATTTGCCATTTTAGCCTCAAGTTCTGGCTTACTTTTTTGTATATTTATTCCAAAGTGTTATATAATTTTACTTAAGCCTTACAAAAACACCAAAAAACATATAATGAGTAAAGCACCCTCCAAATCACTGTGAACAGGCTCACACATGAATGGTTGTAAGTAAAACAAACAAATAAATGAGCGCATGTTCATTCACAGACATTTGCTGCTGTTGTTATGAAATGATACATGTAAACTTTTAACTTTGGCTATTATTTAAATGTATGGTATTCATTCAATAAAATACATTTGACAATAAAAGTTGAATCTAACAAACAGAAATAAGCATCCCTTTGTACTGAACCACAACAAAACAACAGGAGACATACAGTAGTTTGATTTATTAATATTTCTGAAAACAGAAATCACATGAAAGTTTAATTCAGCTCAGTGCCCACAACATTGAGGCTATAGTAGCTAAATTCCATCAGGACCTTAAACTCCTATTTGTTTTGTTTAGCAATTACTGTAATTAATACCACCATACGCAAAGTATTAAAAGTTTACAATATTGTGACTGACCCATACTACCCCTCTCAGTCAGGCTGCTCAACACCCTTTTGCTTACAAACACCTGAACCGAACACTGTGGTTCTACCGAACCACCAGGGGCAGTGAAAATAACCTGGAGACCTTTTTGTGTTTCTGCACTCATTTGCCATGACCTTCAACAGTCATATTGTGAACTTATGTCATATTCTTTGATATAAACAAGCTTCACCCCTGCCAGCTGGTATGCTATAGTAAAAATTTCTCACAAAACTGTTTTGCTGATAAAAGACGTTGCTTGCAAGCTATGGTAGGTAATGTTACCCGGCTAATAATGCAAACATTTGCTAGTTAGTTAGCTTACTCAAAAGACATGCATTACTTATTCAGGGTACTAGTGGACTCTTTAAAAGTTTTAAAAGGAATTAAAATTGATTTTAAAAATATAAAATTAAAGGTTATAAATGTCTGAAATGTCTTATTCTACTAGTAGATGTGCTGAATTTAGAGATGTCTAGTCCTTACAGACTAGCATATTCACCTAAATTGCACAGCTGAATTAGCTATGAAACCACAAAGATCCTATCAAACAGAGCAGCAGCTGATATTCAGTATTAAAGCACACAAATTAGACTGAGGGGGAGAAAAAAGAATCAGTAAATATTTTTTGAATTTCCAAGATGATGCCTAAGGATTTAATTACTCACTCATCTTCTGCCACTTAATCCTGTACAGGGCTGCGAGTGTAAAGTGGAGCCAATCCCAGCTGACTTCGGGCGAGAGGTGGGGTACACCCTGGCAGGTCACCAACCCACTGAAGGGCCGACACACAGAGACAGACAAACATTCACACTCACATTCACACCTACGGCCAATTTAGACTAGCCAATTAGCCTAATCCCCTCTGTGCATGTCTTTGGACTGTGGGACGAAACCGGAGTACCCAGAGGAAACCCCCACCGACACGGGGAGAACATGCAAAGTCCACACAGAAAGGCGCCCAGGTCGACCCCAGGGATCGAACCCAGGACCTTCTTACTGTGAGGGGACAGTGCTAACCCCCACACCACCATGCAGCCAGGATTGAACTAATAAAAGTTATAAAAAATTATTATTATATTATTAATATTGACCTGCCACACAATTTTCAAGTGTTATATATTATAATATTCCTTGAGATGCTTTTGTAAACTCACTAACACTGGGTATTCTACCAAGCCAGTATCCAAACAGTTTACTGTCCAAAGTGAGGGAGTTGCTTATCAATTCAGTAATATGGCAAATTCAGATAGCTTGGCAAACCTCATTTTTCAAATTAAGTTTTATCTAGGTTTAGCACCATGGAAAGAATGTTAACCCTAGCTGACCAGTTAATGTTACCTGAGGGCTTTTGACTGATCATATGACCTAACTAAGGTAATGAAAAATCTTTTACAATATTTAATACAACCTTAAATGTTTGATTTATTAGATTTTTTATTTATTTTTTTTAATTTTTTTTTACATTTTACTTACTGCTTTTAGACTGGAATCTGTCTGGCACAGCCTTGTCTTTTAATATAAGATTTGTAAATGTTTTATAAGTTTTGCAAATGCTGTTACTTCTGCCCTTATTGTATTCAGATGTTTGATTGTAGTAATGTATGAAATGAGTTTGTAGATGAATATCCAAGTCCAGAATATCATTGGTTAGCCATGCTTCTGTAAATTCAAGTTTGAGCTTTAGCTTTAGCATCGTGGCCACATCTCTGTGATCACGGCCTGATCCTGGAGGATTTAGCTTAGCATCCAGGCCATGTATTTGTGCCAGTATGTTAAGAGATGGCACTAGCTGGAGCAGAGCTGCGCTGAAGTTGATTGATCCCAGAGGTTTTAGCTTAGCATCAAAGCCTCTTCTCTGCACCAGTTGAGCAGCTCAGGGTGGGTTGGAGAAGCATCAGGGTCTTCCCATAAATAAAATGTTGCCACTCTTTTCAAATATTATATTCCTTTGGAAGACAATGTTGACTTGGTTGAAGTTAAATGGTTTTCTTTTTTGCATCCTGGAACAGCACACTTAGGCTTCCTCCCTGATATCGCAGCTATTCAGCAAAACAACATGATTCCTGCTTTATATTACTATTGGTGGTCATATGTCAATGGAAAGGGGCTAATACAAAATGAGGAACATTTAAAGGGTATGATTATAACCACTTTAGAGGAGGAAATGAATAAAAACTTGATGAACTTTAACCTTTTCTTTTACAATATCTAGGATTGTATAAAAAAATGGCAAGTTGAAATGTGCAAGGTTATTGAACACTTCAAGGGGTGATTATTTCAGAAAATGTCAAATATGGTCTATACAGAGCATTGTAATCCGAACAGTCCAAAATATCATGTGAGAAGAAATGAATGATATACCGGTACATATGACTAATACAAAAGAAGCAGTGAAAAAGGCATTACATAACACAAAACATAATAATGTCACACCTCTTTTGATTGCAGGTCACAAGTCTTATATTTCCATGGAGGATTTGCATTTACATTTGTATAAATAGCACAGATCCTCCCAGACCAACAAGCTGACATATCAGGCAATGCATACATACCCACACTTACTATTAACATTAAACATTACTGTTACTATTACCACTACATTAAAGCTGTATAGGCAAATGGAGTCATTGTTTACCCTCTTGCATGTGTTAATGGCCATCGTCAATTTTTCCAGAGCTAATCAGACTATTTGTAGACTGTATGAAGAACCTGCATACCCACATTTGTGGAAAGATGGTGACATCATAGTTGGAGCTATTTTCCCCTTTTATAGTAACTGGGAGATCACTGACTTGTCCTATTCAGTCATGCCACCTCCAGTGAAGTGCACAAGGTAAGCAGCATATGAAAATGAGCTTTAGAGACGGAATATATAATTATTATTAGAAAGCAGTTGTATGCGCTTCTATGTTATGTTAAAGTATGTGTTTCTGTCTGATTTTTTTTAACCAGCATGGAATTCAAAGGCTTCCATTATTCACAGACCTTAATCTTTGCAATAGAGGAGATCAACAATAGCTCTTCATTACTGCCTGGAGTTTTGCTGGGCTACAAGATTTATGACACCTGTGGGTCCACATCTTTGGGTGTTAAAGCAGCAATGACACTTGTGAATGGAAATGAGAATTCAATCTCTGATGTGATCTGCACAAAGTCAGCTCAGGTGCAGGCCATAATAGGAGAGACATATTCATCAGTGTCGATGGCTATAGCAAAGAGTATTGGACCTTTCCACATGCCCTTAGTAAGATTTTATGCATTTTTTTTTTTAATCAAGATTACTACTATTGCTACACGATTTCAAAGGTTAGAAGAAATCCACAGTTGGATGGTATTTTTGTATTTCTCTTAATGTTTTGTTAGTGTCTGGGCATGATGTCTCATACAGTACACCTGTGTGGTTTTAACCGTAGATCAGTTACTACTCCACTTGTGAATGCCTCAGTGACAAAAGGAAATATCCCTCATTTCTGCGGACTATTCCAAGTGATTACCACCAGAGCAGAGCACTGGCAGAGATGGTCAAGCACTTTGGTTGGACATGGGTTGGAGCAATAAGAAGAGATGATGATTATGGCAATAGTGGGATGGCAACTTTCTCTAATGTGGCAAAACAACTGGGAGTCTGCTTAGAATATTCCCTTCCATTTTTTCCAACCTACTCACAAGAAAAAGTACTAAGAATCATTGAGCAAATTAAAAGCTCCACTTCTCGTGTGATAGTTGCATTTTTTACTCAATGGGACTTCGATGTTTTGCTGCCCATACTTTCTGAACACAACATCACCGGATATCAGTGGGTGGGAACTGAGGGCTGGATCTCTGATCCAGTAGTGGCAAAATTAGATGAGCACAATATACTACAAGGAGCTATAGGGTTAGCCATACCCAAAACAAAAGTCACAGGTCTGAAGGATTTTATTCTTAATATAAAACCACTGAAATCAGTGGGGAGTAACATTTTTACTAAATTCTGGGAAGCTTTGTTTAAGTGCAAATTTACACTGCAGAATGACTCAGTGGACTCAGTGGTATGTACGGGTGAAGAAAAAATCTCTGAGATAGAAAACACATTCACTGATATGTCTTTTATGCCTATTTTTAATAATATCTATAAAGCAGTCTACGCCATAGCCTATACGCTACATGATCTTCTTGGCTGCCAACACACATGTCCTACAAAGAAGCAGCCAGATCTGTTCACAGTAAGTAAAATCCTTTTTGCACTCAAGAATTTGATACAAAAATATGCATGGATTTAAATAACCAGGGGGAAATCATGTGTCACTTAAAAATTGTTATTTATTCCATCAGTTTCTAGAACACCTCAGAAAGGTGCATTTCCAGACAAAAGAAGGTGAAGAAGTTTATTTTGATGAAAATGGTGACCCTCCGGCAAAATATGAAATAATAAACAGGCAGATAAGTAAAGACAATCAGTATAATTTTGTCACTGTTGGACTTTATGACTCCTCTTTTCCTATTATTAATCGATTAGCAGTAAACATGACATCCATTGTGTGGGCAAAAAACATGAATCAGGTGAGTACAAGAAAAAAAGAAAATCATGGAATCAGTGAAGTGAAATATCATAGAAAGACTCTTCTTTTCATTTTTTCCTTACATTTTTTTCTATTTGAAAAAGGTACCCAAATCTGTGTGTAGTGAGAGTTGTCCCCCGGGTACAAGGAAAGCTGTGCAGAAAGGAAAGCCTATCTGCTGTTTTGACTGCATACCGTGTGCTGCAGGAGAGATCAGCAATATGACAGGTACATAATACCCCTAAAGAAGAAAAATAATACATCTCAAAATAAACATCTATTATCACTAATAACACATCACAGCATCATTAATATGCTACGAAAACATCATAATAATTAAACTTACCCCAGTTAAAATACAGAAATTTTAGAAATTATCTTGATGTAGGTGATCCTGCAAAAAAAACAAAAAAACAAAAAACAAGAAAGTACCTTAATTAATTTGTCACATATGTTTGTTGGAGTAACTTCTATATATCTAACACTTCTTGTTCTGTATTGTTTCTCTCTTTCACTCTGATAGATTCCATTGAATGTGAACCTTGCCCGCAAGATTACTGGTCAAATGCAGACAAAAATACATGTATAAGAAAAGAAATTGAATATTTGTCCTATGAGGAAACTATGGGAACTTTGCTAACAGTAGTTTCTATTGCTGGTTCCTTTATGACAACAATAATTGCAATCATATTCTTTAAATATAAAAACACACCAATTGTCAAAGCAAACAACTCTGAGCTGAGCTTCCTGCTGCTTTTTTCTTTGACTCTGTGTTTCCTTTGTTCACTTACTTTCATTGGACGGCCCTCTGAGTGGTCCTGTATGCTGCGCCACACAGCGTTTGGGATCACTTTCGTACTCTGCATTTCCTGTGTACTGGGGAAAACAATAGTGGTGTTAATGGCTTTCAGGGCTACACTTCCAGGCAGTAATGTCATGAAATGGTTTGGGCCTCTACAGCAAAGACTTAGTGTTCTTGCCTTCACTCTCATACAGATTCTTATTTGTGTGCTTTGGTTGACAATATCCCCTCCTTTCCCATTCAAAAATCTAATGCACTATAAGGAAAAGATCATTCTTGAATGCAGTTTGGGTTCAGCCATAGGTTTCTGGGCTGTGCTGGGTTATATAGGACTTTTAGCACTTTTGTGTTTCATATTAGCTTTTTTGGCTAGGAAGCTTCCAGATAATTTCAATGAAGCCAAATTCATCACATTCAGCATGCTAATGTTCTGTGCTGTTTGGATCGCTTTTATTCCAGCTTATGTCAGCTCTCCTGGAAAATTCACTGTAGCCGTGGAAATATTTGCTATTTTAGCATCAAGTTTTGGTTTAGTCTTCTGTATCTTTCTTCCAAAATGTTACATAATCATCATGAAGCCAGAGAAAAACACTAAAAAGCAAATGATGGGAAAAGTGCCAGTTCAGTAAGTTAATTATATATGTATACATTTTATTAGAACTTTATTTAATATAGACCCATTTAAAGGATATACTGCCTTTAACCTAAAGCCATCACACCATTAAATAATTTATTCACACTTTCTAATTATTTTAAATAAATAAAATAAGATGGTGTGAAAATTATACAATGTAGCAATAGTAGAAATTGTTGAGTTTAACCGTGATGATGTTAATACTGTCTCCATACTGTAGTCTCTTATGTATTTCATTCACTTGAGATGAAAATTATGGTGGAATGTACTTAGTTGATCAACAAAAAAATCTGAATAAAACACTTCCAATTATACTAAAGAAGTGACAACTTTAATACATTTGCATGAACCACATATTTGGTGCATGAAATAGTCACTGAAATATTTACTAAATATTTAATGCTCTCTAGCTACCATCTGTGTTCCTTTTTTACATACACCACATCATATTTTTCACAACAGACAACAGTATGACACACCTACATACATCTGCTGTGTAACTACTACTTGTTACACATATTAGTTTAAACTGTTTATATACAACCCGAAAACCAGAAAAGTTG
>JAQMCW010000036.1:1863306-1877740 GCA_030068335.1 Chrysichthys cranchii | reverse complement strand
TGGAGGAAAACCTGGAAGTAGTCGTTAGCAGTGCGAGTCCTCCGGCATGCACCGCTATTGGGAGTGCCTGAAAACGGCTGCAGTGCATGCGTGCGGGCAGACCAATGACAGGAACTCCCCCCCAAAGACACTACTCCCGGAGCGCCTTATCCTATAGTGTTGTGGGGGCCCCAGACCTGTGGGTTCTGGCCTGGCACTGGACCGAGGTAATCTAAACATTGGTTTGACCATTGTGGAGATAGACAGCAACTCTCTGGAGAGAGACACCAACTCTGTGAGGTTAGGTGACTCTGTAGCTGGCGCAGACATTTCTGTAAAGTCATATGTCTCTGCAGGGGCTGACATCTCTGCGGAGGCTGATGACTCTGTGGAGGCTGATGGAGACAACTCTGTGGCTGATGCAGATGACCCTGCAGCTGATGGAGACAACTCTCCAAAGACAGACGACTCTGCAAAGAAAGTTGACTGTGAGATCAGATGACTCTGTGGCTGGCGCAGATGGCTCTGTGAAGTCAGATGATTTTGTGAAGTCAAATGGCTCTGTGAAGTCAAATGACTCTGTGATGACAGATGGCTCTGCAACGACAGATGACTCTGTGACAGCAGATGACTGTGGCCTATGCACACAACTCTGCAACAACAGACGACTCTGACACAACAGACGGCTGTGTGGCTGATGCAGATGTCTCTGTGAAGAGGGCAGACAACACTGTGAAGTCTGGTGGCGGTTCTGCGATGACTGCCACTGCAGGCAGCTGCTCTGTGACTGGGGCTGCTGGTGGCTGCTCTGTGAGAGCAGAGAGCTCTGTGATTGATGTTTACAACTTTTCAATGACTGATGCTGATGGCTTCTCTGTAATGAACACTGATGGCTGCTCTGTGATGGACGCTGACGGCTGCTCTGGGATGGATGGTGACTGCTGCTCTGCAATGACAGGCGGCAGTGGCTCTGTGGCGAGAGGCAGCGGCTCTCTGACTGGTGCAGACAGCGGCGGCTCTATGATTGGTGCAGGTGGCAGCAGCTCTGTGACTGGTGCAGGTGGCGGTAGCTCTGTGACGACAGGTGGCAGTGGGTTCCATGAGGACTGACTTGGCAGACTCAGGAGTGCAAGTTGGCGGGAGAGTTAGGATCAGTATGGCGGGCTTGAACAGTTGTGTAGTCTGGGCTGACTGAAGAGATTGAGCTGGCTTGACAAGCTGAATAGCTTGAGCTGGCTTGACAGGCTGAAGAGCTTGAGCTGGCTGCAGAGCTTCAGCAGACAGGAGAATGTGAGCAGGCTGGAGGGCTTGCAAAGACTTGGCTGGCTGGAGGGCTTGCAAATTTTCAGCTGGCTGGAGAGCTTGTGAAATCCTGGTTAGCTGAAGAGCTTGCGAAGTCTCCGCTGGCTGGATAGCTTGCTTAGCATCAGGTTCATGTTCAGATTCAGACTTGGTTGTAGGTCCAGGTTCAGGTTGGTCCTTGGCTTTCATGTGTGGTTCATGTGTGGACAAAAATTCATATGAGGACAAAGATTCTAGCTTGGATGAGGATTCAAACTTGGATGAGGATTTGGGGCTTGGATTTGGGTAAAGATGAGGATTCAGACTTGGGTTCAGACTTGGACGCCTCCTTTCTTTTCTTTCATTTCCAGGTCACCTTGGTGGGTTCTGAGGCAGTTAATTCCTTCACAGCCGCTAGACGGGGCTCTGGAGCAGTCATCTCCACCTTGGCCACTTTAGGGAGCTCTGGAGCCGTCATCTCTGTCTCGGACACTGTAGGGAGCTCTGGAGCCGTCATCTCTGTCTCAGCCACTGGAGGGCTCTCTGGAGCAGGTGCCTCCCTTTCGGGCCCCAGGAGGACTCTCTGGAGTGGGTGCCTCCCTTGCAGCCACTGGAGGGCTCTCTGGATTGGACTCATCACTGCATACCCTGTCATCGACCACTGTGGGCCCAGCCCCCAGTACATCTCCATGGGTATTTCCCCACAAAGTTTCTGATAAATCCATTTCAGCATGTTTCCAAAACTTTCTGGATCCTGCATACATGGGTGCACTATTGTAGCCAGGTATTTGGCTCATCCGAGTGCTGGTCCCATGAACCAGTACATCATGCATCTAACCCAAATACATTTCAGGGGTCTGGCCTCCAGTAAATCCTCATAAAATAATCTATACTGAAACAGAAAACCATCAGGGGGAAACTGATAGCTAACTTAGGGACTTGGGATATGTAGCCCCACTTTCTGCAGCAATATGGTTGGCATGACATACCTGTAGCTACACTCCTACAATCCTGCTGTGTGCTGGTATGGGCGAAGCATTCTGTCACATGCATGGGGTTTCAGTGGACACATGTGCTGGCTGAAGTCAGATGTAAAATCCATAACGGGTTTTATTTAAACACAGGGCAGAGGTACAAAGACAACTGTCAGGTGTCACCTGTCAGGTGACCGCTAGGGAGCGGGGAGATTGGCTGGTGGCCCTATAAACAGGAAGTTGGCGCACCGGCACCTCGCTCAGACATCGCGTTCAGCTTTGTGTGCATGAGCTCCTTCCACGTCAGTCGTCTCTCGCCTCTTCTTCCAGTCCACCTGACGCTCAGCCTCTCCAGTGCCGTGAGTAAACAACCCGTTTCATTTCTTCGCTCTGTGCCGGTCGTTTCTGGTCGCTCGTATTCACACCGTTTTCCAGTGGGATTCCGCCTCATGCGCCCTGGATGTAATAGCAAACAGCATGTGCTTTCCAACCCGTTGCAGCTCACTCCACGACTGGGTCACAAACGCATGCACCAAAGGGCGTTCCGTTTACATGTTTTTAGTGGTGTTTTCTAACGCCCCGACAACAGCAGGCTGAAACGTAGATGAGGGCAGGTAAGACAAATCCAAAGGACAAACCATGCAATGAGGACAAGACGAGAATCACTAATGGGAAACAAGCAAAAGGGTCACAACCAAAGAGCATACATGGAATTATAAAGGCTTGGCAATGGTACACACAAAAAGTGGCAAACAATGCTTTGCAATGTATACATGCCTGAGTGAGTCTATATAAAGTCCAAATAATCAAATCTAACCTGGCACACACCTGTTGCAGCCCACGTGATGAACAAGCACGGCATGAATCCTCACACATGCGTTGGTAATGGAGTGGAGGAAAACCCGGAAGTAGTCATTAGCGATGCAAGTCCTTCGGCATGCACTACTACAGACTGCCATGAGAGTTGATTAGTCCTTGCCCTTTGAGAGTGTTTCCTGTTTTGCCTCATGGCCGATTTGCCTATGATTCAGGTCTCTTGGCTGCCTCTTAACTGTGCACTCCAGCCACCTAGTGTTGTGGAGCACCATAAGAGTTGATTATGGCCATCCTCTCTGGCCACCATAGGGTATGGACACTGAGAATTCACTACAAGGGGACTGAGCCATTTAAGTTTCCCTGCTATGGGTTTTCTGTGTTTTCCCACGGTCGGTGAAAGGCAAAAAAAAAGGAGAAGTACAAAAAAGTGAAGTAAAATAGGTGGTGAAGTTAAGAAAAACAGACCAGACAGGTTTGGAAAAACAATTAATAATTGCTGACCCTTGGGTAAGATGGGTAACCCTAAGATGACATGTAAAGCTGTATAAAGGCTGGTGGTCAGCCAAGACAAATTTTTTTCTGCTTTTGGAGGAGCACTCATTGTGGTCTCTGCCAGAGGATGGCACTTCACTTTTCACACCCATTCTGCCACCAGCTGAAACTACTGACCTCTCACCCACACCTATGGAAATGCAGCAGGACGCAATCTACCATGAATCCCAGCGCCATGATGTCATGCACATAGAAAACTACAGCCAAGATGGCTCAGCTCTCGAAATGGACTCTGACTTCCCAATATGATTAATTATCCACACTCTGAATTTGCCAGAATTCTGATTGTGCACAGGTGTGACCAATTTTCACCACCGCTGTGCCTCTTTAAAAGAAAAGCGTTCATACGCTCACATTTGTGAAGCTATAGTTTGCCTTAGTGTTTTCTAGTGCCGAGCCTGTTTATTTCATAGCACTTTTTATGTGTATGACCCTGTTTATCTCCCTGACCTCTGCCTTTTGGAATTTGTCTCTGATATTGTCTGCCATATTGTTGTTACCTTTTTGCTTGCTTTATTGACTCTGCCTTTAAAATATCTTTTACATTATGTT
Organism: Chrysichthys cranchii; assembly: GCA_030068335.1. Classification (NCBI taxonomy): domain Eukaryota; kingdom Metazoa; phylum Chordata; class Actinopteri; order Siluriformes; family Claroteidae; genus Chrysichthys; species Chrysichthys cranchii. Next base: position 1,873,586 of record JAQMCW010000036.1, on the reverse strand, counting down.
TGTCTGACTGAGTTGACCTCCTGCCTGCTGGATTCCAATTCTCCCTAGTCCCTTATTTGTTATTAAACGATTTTATCTGTGAATGCATTCACCCTTTCAATCTGATTATTGACAGATTGCTTCACCATACAAGATGAATGCAGCAGATTCTGAGCAGATACATGGATCACACCTGGCCCAAGGATGCTACCTAGGGGAACAAGAAACGAGCATTCATGACCTCATGGACCAAGTGCAAAAACTCTCCACCGAACTCTCTCTGGTTAGTAAGCAACTTGTAGTTGCCGTTAAGTCACGGAGCACACCTAAACCAACCAAACTATAGAAGTATGATGGTAATCCTGTGTGCTGCAGAGGTTTCTTACTACAATGCCAATTATATTTTGATGCCATCAGAGAACTATTAGATCAAAGTAAGCTCCACCAACTTTTTAGCTTTCTTTCCAATAAGGCTTTACTCTGGACTACCATGGTTTGGGAAAATTAAGAGACTATTTCCTTGTATGAAAACTTTGTTACTCTATTCTGTAGAGTCTTTGATCAAGGTCCCAATGTGAGGGAGGTCATTCCCATCTTTTATCTCTTAAACAGGGTAAATGTTGAGTGGTGGACTATGCTTAGGAGTTCAGAACCATGGTGGCTGACAGTGGGTGGAATGAATTGGCACTGAAAGCTGTGTATTGACAGGGGCTGAACCCTGATGTGCTCATTGAATTCACCTGCAGAGACAATGCAGCATCCCTAGATTCACTCATAGATCCCTCAATAAAACTGGACAATCTCCTACAAGATCACCATTCACTTCAACACCCCACTGCTCAACAGCAAACTCAGAAGACTACCATGGAAGTCCAAGGTGTTCGTCTGAGCAACTCCGAGCATGAACATTACCACAAGGAGCACCTGTGTTTTTACCGTGAAAGTGCCAACCAAGAGATTTCACAATGTATCAGCCCTGATTGATTGAGTAACAGTGGGCAACTGGATAGACCACGTCACTGCTACTCAACAAAATATGCCTTTGGCTAAACTCAACAACACAGTAAGAATACACACCATTGATGGGGGACCTATCAGAGTGGGAGAAAGATCCTGGTGCACCCAACCTTTTAGGCTCATGATCAGTTCTTTTCATTCAGAGACCATCTCCTTTCTTGTTACTGACAGACCTAAAACCTGCCACACTGTCCATATGGCTGCGCCATCGACCTACCTCAGGATATACCCTCTATCACAACCAGAACAGGAAGCCATGGAAAACTATGTGAAGGAAGCTTTAGTGCAATGGTACATAGTTCCATCCACCTCGGTTGGAAGCAAGGCAGGTTTCTTCTTTGTGGAGAATAAGGGAGGAGGACTGCGTACATGTATTGACTACAGAGGGTTAAATCAGGTATCAGTTAAATACCCCTATCCTCTATCTCTTGTACCTTCAGCCATTGAACAGTTGTTCAATGCACGCATTTTCCCCAAACTGGATCTGCGCAGTACCTACAATCTGATTCATATCAAAGCCAAGGCTGAATAAAAAATGGCGTTTAACACTACATCTGGTCATTACCAATACCAAGTTATGCCATATGGACTAGCTTGCACTCCCAGTGTATTCCAGTGGTTTATCAACAATGTTATCCACACATTTCTTGGCAAGCTTGTAATTGCCTACATAGACGATGTGGAGGAACACATAAAGCATGTCAAATTAGTGCTCCAGTGACTCAAGGAGAGACAACTCTCCATGAAGGGAGAGAAGGGTGAGTTCCATGTTTCTAAAGTCTCTTTTCTGGCATACATAATAGACAAGGAGGGGGTGGGCATGGATGCAGATAAGGTTAAAGCGGTCTCAAAGTGGCCTACCCCTCGAACTCTTAAGGAACTACAACAGTACCTAGGATCCACTTTGATGAAAAGCCCAAATGATTCCCTATCGCCTTCTTCTCCATGAAGCTAACCCCAGTGGAATGAAGCTATGATGTGGGTAACTGTGAGTTATTGGCAATAAAGCTTGCTTTGGAAGAATGCCATCACTGGTTAGAAGGCTCACTGCATCCCTTTTTAGTATTAACAGGCTAAGAGAATCTGGAATATCTAAGAAGTGCCAAGAGAACGAATCCATGGCAAGCATGATGGGCTCTTTTTTTTTATTTTTTTTTTTACCTGGTTTAACTTCATTATTTCCTCTATCCTCGGATCCAAGAATACCAAAACAGATGCATTATCTAGACAATATCATGACAAGGAAACATCTAACATGTTGGAGACCATTCTTCCTCACCAGGGTCTAGTCAATGCCATAAACTGAGACTTTGACAGGGAGTTGGCCAATATTTCACCGCATGAAATGCCAAAGGGGGGCCCACCTACTCGCATGTTTGTACCACCAAGTCTCAGGAATAAACTCATTACTTGGGCTCACACTATTCCAGAACCGGGACATCCAGTGACCCAGCATACATATGAATTTTTAAAGATAAAGTACTGGTGGCTCAACATGCATCAGGACATCAATGCCTTCATTTCCTCATGTTCCATGTGTGCACAAAGCAAGACTCCATGATATTTTCCAGCTGGTAATCTCCTCCTGCTGCCCACACCACAGCGGCCCTGGTCCCACATTGCTGTCAATTGCTTAACTGGCCTCCCAACATCCTAAGGTAACTGTTATTCTTGTAGTCATAGATCATTTCTCTCGTTCTATTAGATTGACACCATTAACAGTTATTCCGTCAGCCTTTGACCTTGCAGAAATTCTATTTAACCAGGTTTTACTTTGGCCTCACCGAAGACATTGTCAGTGATCGTGGACCCCAGATTATATCTCAGGTATGGGATAACTTTATGGACATGTAAGGGGTCATGGTCAGTCTAACATCTGGGACCATCCACAGGCGAACGGACATGTGGAGAAAATAAAACAAAAAGTGGGTAGGTTTTTAAGACCCATTGTGCCAACATCAGATGGACTGGGCCCAATTCCTATCCTGGGCCGTGTCTGGTCAGAATTCCCTATGTTTCTCAACAACCAATTTAACACCATTACAGTGTGTTTTAGGTTACCTACCACCCTTGTTCCCATAGAACCCCTGCACTACGGAGTCACCTGCTGTCAATGAATGGTTCGATTGAAGTGAACAGTTATGGGAAGACATGCATCAAATGTGGTTATTGGCACTTAACATCAAGCACCTTACAGGATATAAGAAGCTCTTAAGACAGGTCTTAGTAATAGCACGCCTGGTGTAAGAAACATGCTCAATAGAGATTAGTCACTGAAAATTTCATGTATCTGGAAGCACTTTGGTGCTGATAATGAACTGTTCATGTGAGAAAAATGCACAAGTGTCAGTTAATTTTTTTTATTATGCAAAGTATTTTGGAATTATACAGTATACATTAATACAGTTAAAAGTGTGGTCTTGTGTAATCTTCCATAATTAAACTTGGTCATATACATATTTAAGATAAGTTTGCCCACAAAATGTGGTCTTAGTTTAATTCATGGAGTCATTTTGCCACCTTGTGGAAGAGAGAGAGAGAGAGATATTAATAATTATTATTGAAATTATGAAAACTTTTACCAAGAATAATATAATATAATATAATATTTATGCATGTATGTATGTATATACAATAAGTTATAAAGAGCAGTAAACAGTAATAAGCTAAATAAAGTCAATTTTCCCATGACATCCCTTTGCTGTTTTAAAAATGCTATTTTTTTCTGAAATGTGATTATGCAATATGTTACTTTCTATACTTATATAGTCATTTTTTTCTCTAACATTTTTTTTCTTTGGAAAAGTAATATTTGGAAATTGAAAATATTTTCATATGATTTCAATAATGCAGAAGTCATAAAATAAACATCTATATCAAAATTTGTATAAACAAAAAAATTATGACAACAAAATTTACATTCATTTAATTGGTGCTAAATGAAGTAGATATGGATTATATAACTGATTTATTTTTTATAAGTAAAATAGATCTCAATCTCTTGGGGAGTAACAACACGTGGGCTTTCATAATACACATATACAGTGCTTTATGAGTTTCTCATTGCACATAAATTGTGGGGCCTATAGAGTGAAGAAACAGTTACCTGAGTTGTCATGCTTCTCTTTCTGCTGCTTGTAATGGTTTTGCTTTCTCAGGCACAAGAGCCTGTCTGCAGGCAACACAGTCACATGGAGCAGCCTGAACTTCATGTGGATGGAGATCTTATTATTGGAGGTATTTTCTCATTTCGCACTGGACAAGATGGATACAAAGACATTTTCAATAGCAGGCCAGACGTTCGCCCATGCAGGGAGTATGCATATAATTATACTACAACCTTTTGTGTTACTTTTTAATAATACAATGCAAATGAAAATTAATCATTTATTAATTGTATGCTTATTGTTTGACTGAAATAATGATCACAATTCCTAATTACCAAATTTTTTTAAGTTTTAATTTCAGAGAATTCCAGTTTGCACAGACAATGATATTTGCTGTGGAAGAAATAAACAAAAATCCCAACATTTTGCCTGGAGTTTCTCTGGGATACAGAATATACAATAACTGTGGCTCTATGGATATACTTAGATCTTCAATGGCTTTGGTGAGTGGTAATTTAAGCTCAACAATGGGTGAAAAGTGCAAATCTCAAATAGCCCGAGCAATTATTGGGCATTCTGGGTCAACACCAACAATAGCCATTGCAAGGACTGTTGGGCAGTTCTATATACCAGTGGTAAGTTAACAATTATTGGTGGAAAAATTTTATTACAAATAATTAATTAAGGACAGTTCTTTTGAAGAACTATATCATGCAAATATTTGTTACAACAGATTAGCCACTTTGCGACCTGTGCTTGCCTAAGCAACAGGAAACATTTCCCCTCCTTCTTCAGAACAATTCCGAGTGATGATTACCAGAGTAGGGCACTGGCCCGTTTGGTCAAAAATTTTGGCTGGACCTGGGTAGGAGCCATAAGCAATGGAAATGACTATGGACTGAATGGTATTGCCATGTTTATGATGGCAGCTCATGAAGAAGGTGTGTGTATTGAGTATTCTGCAGCTTTTGAGATCACTAGTCCACACCCCAAAATACTCCAAATAGTGGACATCATCAAACAATCCACATCAAAAGTAATAATGGCGTTTATGTCGCATAGAGAGATTAAAATTTTGGTGGAGGAGTTACATAAGCAGAATATTACGGGACTGCAGTGGATTGGCAGTGATGCCTGGATCACAGACAACTCCCTCACAGAAAGCTTAGGACATACGTCTTTAATTGGTTCCATTGGTTTTACTGTGCCCAGAGTTGCAATCCCTGAATTGGGCCCTTTTTTAGAGAATGTGAATCCCTCACAATTCCCCAACAGCATGTTTCTCAAAGACTTTTGGGAAAATGTCTTTAACTGCTCACTGAGTCCTAATGAACTCTTAAGGAGTTGTAATGGCTCTGAGCATTTGAAATATGTAAAAAACTCTTTTACTGATGTATCAGATCTGAGATTTACTAGCAATGTCTATAAGGCTGTATATGCAGTCGGACATGCACTACACAATTTGCTTTCATGTAAGCAGAGCAAAGATACATTTTCTAATTCAAAATGTACAGATCTTTCCCAAATACAGCCTTGGGAGGTGAGGCAAGTGGCATATTTCAAGCATAAATAGAAAATAACAATAATAGAACAGTCTAATGATAATTCTTCAATGTGACAGTAATATTTTGATACACTTTGTGTTTTCAAGGTTCTATACTCCTTGCAGAGTGTAAATTTCACTACACGTCATGGAGAAAATGTGTTTTTCAGCAAGAATGGAGATTCACCAGCACAATATGAGTTAATCAATCTGCAACGGTTCACTGAAGGTACCACAAAAGTAGTAACAGTAGGCTACTATGATGCATCTTTGCCTAAAGACCGACAGCTTACATTGAACGGAGCTCAAATTGTCTGGAAAGGTGGAAGTAAACAGGTGTTTCCTGTCCCATAAATAAACTTTTTCAGAATGATGATTTTCTTGCAATCAACTGTCTAGAAAATTAAGGTTATTTGTTTTGCCTGTGTTACAAAGGTACCAGTGTCTGTCTGCAGTGAGAGCTGTCCCCCAGGTACCAGAAGAGCTGTTCAGAAAGGGAGGCCTTCCTGTTGTTTTGACTGTATACAATGTGCGCCAGGAGAAATTAGCAATACAACAGGTACTAAAGTACCAGAAAAATACATTCATTATTTAAAGCTACAATTTCAGAGAGAATGCAATTGGTAAAATCTAATAATTATAATGATGATATGACATTACTACATGTCTTCAAATGTTTTATATATATATAAATATATATATATTTCCCATTTAGATTCACTTAACTGCTGGAAATGTCCAGTTCAATATTGGTCAAATACAAGAGGAGATGCCTGTGTTCCAAAAGAAGTTGAATTCCTATCATACAAGGATATAATGGGAATACTGCTTGCATTTTTTTGTTTGGTAGGAGTGTTGTTTACTATTCTAACTATATTTATTTTCTACTACAATAAAAATACTCCTATTGTTAGGGCCAACAACTCTGGGCTAAGCTTTCTGCTCCTCTTCTCTCTGACTCTGTGTTTCCTTTCTTCACTTACCTTTATTGGTCAGCCATCTGAGTGGTCCTGTATGCTGCGCCATACAGCATTTGGAATTACCTTTGTCCTCTGCATCTCTTGTATTTTAGGGAAAACAATAGTGGTGTTAATGGCCTTCAAGGCAACACATCCAGGCAGCAATGTTATGAAATGGTTTGGGCCTCTACAGCAGAGACTAAGTGTTCTCGTCTTCACCTCCATACAGGTTCTAATTTGTGCACTTTGGTTAATAAAATCACCTCCTTTCCCTTATGTAAACATGAGTTATTACCAAGAAAAAATATTGTTAGAATGCAGTTTGGGTTCAGCTATAGGTTTCTGGGCTGTATTGGGTTATATAGGTTTTCTTGCCAGTTTATGCTTTGTTTTGGCTTTTGTGGCTCGAAAACTGCCTGATCATTTTAATGAAGCAAAATTTATCACATTCAGTATGCTTATCTTCTGTGCAGTTTGGATTACCTTCATCCCAGCTTATGTCAGCTCTCCTGGAAAATTCACTGTAGCAGTGGAAATATTTGCCATTTTAGCATCAAGTTATAGTTTACTATTCTGTATTTTTGTACCAAAATGCTATGTAATTTTACTAAAGCCTGAAAAGAACACTAAAAAGCAGTTAAGGGAAAAGCACAAGTAATTCTGTGTTTCAAATAGCTAAATAAACATACCAGATCTGTACACCAAGTCTTTTTTTAATGCCACAGTGATAAATGCTATCAGGGAATAGCATAGGTTCAAAGCAAAATATGTGTTTTGACAAATTACTGTCTATGTAAAAGATTGTATATGATACCAATGCCTTAAGTAATGGATTACATGATTTATAAATTGACTTGATTGATGGAGTAAAATTAATTAATCAATTAAAATGTACATGGGCTAATGAATTAATTGACCAATTAAGTATGAGGGTGCTGCTAGTGATAATTTTTTTGACACCATCTTTGTGATCAAGGCATCTGTGGAGCCGTTGGCTACTCTAAAAATACTTCACAATACATCCCAATATTTAACCAGTTTGAGAGAATCTAATAGAATTATTGAGCACATGCATGACATCCAAAAACAATTCCAAGCAGCTTCCAGTTTAAATCTGCTGGTTGACCAGGGGGCTTTTCCTGCTTCATTTGCATGCTCTCAACATGCCTGTGTGGGTTTCCTCAGACCGGTCCAGTTTTCTTACAAAGATAACTGGTTGTTCTAGATGGCACATAGATGTGAATGTGAGAGTGAATGGCTATCTGTCTGTCTGTCTGTCTGTCTGTCTATCTGTGTTAGCCTCTCAATAGACTGGCAACCCATCCAGGGTGTACCCTGGACAGTTTGGACATTATTTGATTGTTCAAGCCAAATAACATTTTCATATTTAATTACACAACCTGTTATCAACCTGCCAGTGCCAATAATTAAAGGAACTTGAGAGAATTATATGTTGCACATACCTATATGCTGCAGCCTACATGAATAATGTTATCATCCATTCACAGAGCCATGCAGAACATTTGGTCCACTGCTGGGGAACACTATGAGAGATAGTGCTTACCTTTAGAAAAAAGGTTGCCAGAGTATTATGGAAAATGTGCACCCCCTATCTGTTGCTCTCCTATCAGATCTGACCAAAAAAGATAACTGTAGAAGTGAACAAAAAGAGGGCACTTGCAGCCCTCTCAACAAAGCATAAAGTGATTATGAATCCAGTATCATTTTCACATACAAAAGCCAGTTATGTACCAGTAAAAACAACATGGGATATACAGCAAATTTTCATCACCACTAAGTACTCCATAATGGTAAAGTAGCAGGTGTTGTGTATTCCCAACTGACTGTATATAATGGGTTGCTGTGGATATTTTATATTCCAATTTTGAACTATATTTGCCAATGATTTCTTTCACTGTTGTTTTATATTTGTTGCTGATGGCTTTACAGTGTACAAAATCACTGTATAATCAGGGCAGTGGTAGCTCAGGGGGTTAAGATGTTGGGTTATTGATCAGAAGGTTGGGAGTTCAAATCTAAGCACCACCAAGCTGCCACTACTGGGTCCTTGGGCAAGGCCCTTAACCTGCAATTGTTAAAATAAAATAAAATAAAATAAATGTAAGTCGCTCTGGATAAGAGCGTCTGCCAAATGACAATAATGTATTGTAACGTAATTATTTCATCCAGTGTTTGCCTACATAGACTGCATTTGAATACTCGTACTGCCTTACTATATAGTCCACAAAAAAAATAAAAAAATACAGAGACAGCGTAATCTGTAGGGTGTCTGAATTCTCATTAGGCTTTAATAGTAGTTGAATGGCACCTACTACATCCATAGTATGCAAACGTACCAGAACATAGCCCACTACAGTAAGGGTAGGTACTTAACCAATATTAGTCCATACTGAGGATTCAAATTCTTCCTTAGACTTGGGCAGTGGGACTTCAATTTAGCAACACACTTTAGCTAATAAATATAAAGAACAAGAATGTTTTCTGAAAGATATATAAATAATAGTGAACATAATGTCTAGTATTGCTAAAAAGAACTGGAACAGAGCTATGAATGTTAAGTGTTGTAGTCAATGTTACCATGACAAAATGGAGGGCTCACAGGGCTTTTAGCTTTCTGATAGCTCTTTACTCCCCTAACCTATTTAACTGATTATTAAACGGACATTAATGGTCCATGTACAGTTTGTCATTCTATTTTTGTGTCAATAGGAGAAACTAATTTTTGTATTTATTATCAGAAATTGCAGACTCAAAATTTTAAAGCAAATTGTGTTCCTCATCCTTCTTTGTAAGTCAGAACATTCAATCATAACTGAGTGGCGTGAATTTGCATTGAGTGGAGCAGATTCCAATGCAATCTGTAATAACATACGATAGACCATTTTTGTGCTGTCATGTAATGCTGGCCCATTCTAATGGATTTCAGACCTGTGGGAAACACTGTTTATGTTACTGGCAACAATGTGATAACAGGTCACAACACATGATTCTAATGGGTCCAATTCCCAAGGAACCATGTCCAAAGATTACCGTTAATGATACTACAGTGGATTTACTACCGACTGACAGTGGATTTATTATCATTTTGACTTTGCATTTTGCTCCCATTCTCACAGGACACCATAGTAGCATAATAGCAGTAAACAAATAGCTTTCAGTGTCATGTGGGAAGGGGTACAACTTGTTCTTGGTACCTTTGTGCTACTGACACTTGTAAAAATGGGAAAATTTATTTCTTTAACCTTATATGTGAAAAACACCCAGTAGTGTTAATTAGCTGTAAACCTTTGCCCTTACCATGAAATAATTCTTTTAGCATTTGGGAGAAGTCATGTTATTAATGAATTAATTATAACAAAATGTTAGCTGTAAATATTATTAAGTAACGGCTATTGATACAACTCGAATTCCAGAAAAGTTGGGACATTCTATAAAGTTGAATACAATTAAAACTAAAAGACTTTCAAGTTATATGAGCCAATATTTTAGTCACAAGAGCATATAGATAACATAACCAATGTTCAAACTGGGAAATTTCATACTTTTATCATTTAAAATTTGATGCCTGCTACAGGTTTCAAAAAAGTTGGCACGGGGGCAACAAATGACTGAAAAAGCAAGAAAGTTTAAAAAGATTCAGCTGGGAGAACATCT
>JAQMCW010000036.1:1833251-1851736 GCA_030068335.1 Chrysichthys cranchii | reverse complement strand
TTTTCTATTATTATATCTATATTTCATAATTGTTCCTGAGCATTTTTCTGCTTGTTTTGGATATCCGAAAATTAAAACTAATTTCTGAGAATCATGCTTGTTTAAGAACCACTGCCCTAGGAGGCCAACTCCATGGACTCTGACCTTGATATTGCTTTTCATTTCAAGTTTATTCTCCACCTGTGTTCAATCAATCTCCTAAACTACAATTACATCCACCCTCAGACTCTCCCTGACAGACTTACTTGTACTTGATGTTGCCCAAAACAAGTGTCTTTGTATATGGCCAAAATGACTAGGTGATTTTATATGGGCATAATGATCAGGTTAATATAAAGTAGCTATTCCCACATGTTTCACATTGCTTATTTGCAGCCCTGAATTGCATTGCATTTACTCACTGCCTGCAAAGTTTGAAATCAAGTGATGAAATAATAGTGTGGCAAGCATCAACTAGGTGATTGAAGAAAGTAAGTGTAAATGTGTATTTATTGAGGTTGAATTAATACATGTAAACACCAGCTTTTAACACATGCAAACACCACCACAAGCAAACATTAACACATGCTAACATAAGGCCAACTTTCTATTTCTGCCAGGCAGAAATAATAGGAAATAACAGTCTCTGGGGCAATTTTCTGGTATTACCTCACAATGAAAATAATAATGTTAGGTTCCACACCATCTTTTGTGGGTGTAAAGTTTACCTCTGAGAATTTAGGTCATCAAGTTTCAAGTCAACTGGCCTTTCCACCTGAGTCACAGAGGAGAGGAAATAAAATACGCATGCTGTTCTGCATTGAAACCTCAAATAAGCTGAGACTGAGATGAGTGGGGTTGCTCTGGTTCTGTTTGCTCTTCTTATAAGAGCACCAGCTTGCACTGAACATCCACATGGTGGGATTTTAGTAGACAAAACTCTTTGGGTTGACAAAGGCCTTAAACTCTGCAAAAATGAATACAGAGATAGAAACTGGTGGTGAGTACAATTTTTGATTTTGCTTCATTGCTTTATTTAATGCTGTTCATTCCAGATAATGTTTGTAAATAATACTTTATAATTATTTATAGTATTCCTTTAAATGCAATAAAACAATCAAATAGTCAACATGGACACAATGTATAATATCTGATTAATCCTGTGATATACCTAAAAATAAACAAAACATAATACAGCATTTATTCAATTCTGAATCAATATTTTTGTATTAATACCTTTGATGTCTTATCTCCTTTCAGGTGCTCTCTAACAGAATATCATGTGTTCTCTGTGGATGTGCTGAAAGTGAATATACTATTTCTCTTCCATGTGTTTTCAGAACGTCAGTGGCTCTATATGTGTATATTTGCCACCCAAAACTGTGAGTCTTTGAGTGGCCACCTTACATCAGATCATGTAAAAGCCAATGTGTGTTTACAGATGGTATGAAGCAATAAATTTTCTAAATTCTTTCAATAAAAAAATGAAGTGATTAAAATATCTAATTTGTTAAGTATAACGTATTAATTAGAACAAAACTTAAATAAATGCTCAATTATTATTATCCTGTTATAATTAATATACACACTGTTACAGTGACACCATCATGGTGACAATTCCAAATTGCTCATTTTTGTCTGGCAAGTAACAAAATGACAATATCTGACAATATGACAATACTTTGTCTCTACAGGGTTTTCACCTTTCTGGCTGTGTCTATATAAGTTATTTTCATGCAGGTCTCATTTTCATAAGAGCTATGGGAAACGAAAATTTACAGTTCACAGCATGGATGATAAACTGCACAAAATTTTCAATCACCAATATTGTTCTGACTGGAGCAAGATGCATAAAAATTACAATCAAACTATGCTGCATGACTGAGCAGTGTTCGCTTATTGAAATACTTGCATTCACAACATCTGAGATTTCATGTCTGACTGGGATTACACTGAGTCTGAAGCTGTCAGGTACAAAAGGATGCTGCCAGAGAAAATGTGCTTCCTGGAAGAACATGTTCTACAAAACCCTCTTTACCTCTGTATGTGTATGTGCTGCTCTACTCTTTGGCAACACTTCGACCCACATTCTCCATTCTGTGGTGAATAAGACTGGAAAGAGCTATACTTACACTTGCATGCTGTGCCCTGTCTTTCTTAAATATAAGGTAAATTTGACAATCAATATAACTTCATGAAACTCTCATTATATTCCTGGTGATCTTACAGTCTGATAGTTTGTATTATTAACTCATTCATTTCCGTGACTATTGTAACAAAAACGACAGAAGAAAATGAAATTAATCAAACATGATTAAATCATGGCTCTGATCAACACAAATCGACAATGTTTTATTAGGGGGGAAACGTGTGTTGCAAATGAGCTAACAAATCCTGAGATATAAATATATTTACAAATATAGATACAAATCTAAAAATATATTTTAATGCATGAACTTGTATCCTTGTTCCAATTTGTATTCACAGAAGCCCTCATGCCTACCAAAGAAAAACATGGATAAAAGCCAAACAACTGAAAGATGTTTAAGAAATCAGGATGCTTATAAAAACACAAGATGTAAAAAAGGTTAGGTCAATTCATATGCATGCAGTTGCCATACACAAAATCTTGTTTTAGTGATTAGATATGATACTAACATGTTTTCCCATTTCTTGTCTCACAAGACATATCTCACCTGCTGAAGTGCTATAAGAGTGCTACAAATACAGGTACAGGCCATGTAAGAATTAAAGGACTGCTAATTACATTTGTGTCACCGTCTCTGCACTGCAACACTGCAGCTGTTAACAATTATCATCATATATGCCATACCCACCAAAGAGCCAGTCACTCCAAATTGAGGTTAATGCTGCTTTTCACAGTCTCTTTCAGCAGACTTCCTGTGATTGTACAACAGTTTGGATATTCTTGTAAAGTCCACCACAAAGTGTTTAGGATCTCCTTTGTCCTGAGCATATCCTATGTTCTGGGGAAAACTAAGCTGGTGTTAATGGCCTTTAGGGATAAAGTTTCAGGTAATATTATGAAGTGGTCTGGGCCTCCACAACAGCTCCTCAGTGTTTTTGCCTTTAATATATACACCAGGGTTGCATAAGTGTGCTTTGGCTAATGGTTAATCCATCTTTTTTCAGCAAAAATATGAAAAAACAAAAAACAATCATTCCAGGAAGGAGCTTAGGCTCAGTCATACAAATCCAGTACACACTGGGCCAATTAGAACTTCTTGTACTGTCATTTTTTTTTTTTATTATTATTTTGTAGCCAGGAATATCATATACTTTTAATTACTTGTTATATTTAAATGCATCTGCATGGCATTATGGACACTGTAAATCAGTTTTGAAGCATAACAGTGTATGTTTAGGAAGTAGTGTGTGTGTGTGTGTGTGTGTTTCATACCCTTCATACCTTATTATTGTGTGAGCAGTTTGAATTGTAAAAAAAAAGTTTTTGATGCAATCTAAATGAGTGGCTATTAAGTTAATCAATCAATCAATCAATCAATCAGTCAATTAACAAATAAACCTTACAATTGGCTTGCAATTGTGATGATTTTTTTTTTTTTTTTACCTTAGTACATAAGAATATTACTGGTATTAGCTTACCTGCACACACAATTTGGATTTAAAAAATGTATAACCGAAGGGAAAAATGGCTAAACTGACAGTTTACACACACACACACACACACACACACACACACACACACACACACACACACACACACAAATAGTCTTTGGATCATCCCTAGACTGCTTCTGTTACCTGTGTCTCTAGCATGTCATAGTTAGCAATGCTTTTCATCCTCAGGTAAAGCTCTGCTGGCAGAAGGCAAACTAGCATTTTTTTTTCTGGTAAAAAGTCTAGTGAATGATTAATAAACAATCTGATGCACAAATATACACATCAGTATCATAATATAAGGGGAGATCCAAATTGGGATACAGAAAGACAAAACAAACACAGAAATCAAGACAGGAGTCAATGGCCTTGGTTCATAACAAGGTATGTAGGCTACAGCCCTCCTCTGACAGAGGATGTTTCATATACCTGTATATCATATGCCTATGAATTTCCAAAAGGTATACATATCACACTTTGTTGGATTCAGTTTTGCAATGAAATCCATTGAAGAATGATTCAATTTGAAGCATTAGAGAGAACAGGTTGTGTGACACAGGTATATAGTATAAGAATACTGGTGCTCATCAATCTTCAAAACATAAAGCTGAAATGGATTTTAGTTATTGCCTCACCTACTAAACTGGGATGAGGGATCTTCACAAAGTAAGAATGAAATTTAATATGCGGCCAACTAACACAAAAAAAAATAACATGGTCACTCAACTGTGTGAGTTCATCAAGAAATCTAGAGCTTGTTCTTCTACCCATACTGACCTCTTAAATTCACTTAACTGAAATGGGATATTAATTACATTCAGTATACATAGGTGTGAATGTAAGTGTGAATGGCTGTTCATCTCTGTGTTAGCCCTGTGGTAGATTGGCAACATGCCCAGCGTGTAAGCCTACCTTTTGTCCAAAGCAATGGTCAGATGTCCATAAACATTTGCCCATATAGTGTATATCTTTGAGCCTCTCATAGGTGGTTATCATATCTTAAGGGAAAGAGGACAAAATGGAGAGTGAATTAAACGAACTAAGCTGCCAGAAAGAGCCAATTATGTGTTTGTCTGGTGTCCGTACAGTGGCCGAGAGGTGCAAAACAAATTCACATTTTAAGAAACAAATATACAACCTGTCAAACATTTTTTACCAGTTCTGAAACAAATTTACAAAAGAAAAAACACATTTACAACTTGTAGAACCATTTTACTAGTTACAAAACAAAATTACAACTTGTAGAACATTTTCTCCATTTAGAAATTATTTGGTTTACTTTTTAAATTGAACTTTATTAAATGACTTTAGAGAGTAATCATTATAACAAGATGTCAATGAGCTTACATCATGTACCCAACATACAAAACAATCACATTATTTACAGGTTAGAAAAGTTTTACAATTCATCATTATATCATAGACTCCGTTCACTCTACCCCTGAGAAACAGTTTGATTGACACAGGCGGACAGCAACAAGCACATCCTGTGTATTGTACCTACCTTTTGTGTTTTGTTCTCAAGTTTATAAGTGTTTTGAGATTTGTAAAAGTGTTTGGAGACTGGTAAAATTGTTTGACACATTAAATATTTGCTTCTTAACATGTACATTTATTTTGCACTTCTCGGCCACTGTACGTCTGTAGCTGAATGATATGCTAAAAATCACCCCTGGAAAAACAAAACAGCAAGTTGCCCTTTTCAAAGCCTGCCTCCAGTGTCCTCATTTCTTAACACACAGAGAGAATGGGATAATAAATAAGTACAGTGGAATCTTGGTCTGCGAGTGTTTTGCAAGACAAGCAAGTAATTATAATAAATTTTGACTTGATGAACAAGCGAGGTCTTGCAGTACGAGTAATATGAATACTCTTCATCTGCCGAACCTCACATGACCACAACTTCTGCGGGATTGTGGCTCACTCGTATAGTCAACATTGGTGCTAGCACAGAAAAAGACTGAGGAATCCCTCACTTCAAATGAGATCAGGGAGATGTGCAAAATGTGAGAAAGAGTGCAAATCTTATGTAGAAACATACAAAAGCACCACCTGAATAAGGCTGTAGCAGTGCGAGCAATGAATCTGTTTAATGATGATGTAATGTCGCATTTCTGCAAAATCCTCAAAAGGAGGAAAAAACAGCGATCATTGGATAGTTTCCTTGTTAAAGTCACTCGAAAAGAAAAAGATCCCAGTGAGCGACAGACTGCGGTGATTCTGTGAGTTGTAGTGAAAGTCATCCTACACAATAATCCTCCTCCTCTCCCCTCTCTCCTCCTCTCTGGTCTCCCTCACACCAGCCACGAGTCTTTTTAAAGGTAAAATGCAGGTTATTTTGTTTTATGTATTTTTACTTTATATTTTGTATTAATCATTTTTATATAAATATTTGTGGGTTGTGAAAAAAATTATCTGAGTTTCCATTATTTCTTACGGGGAAATTCACTTTGATATACGAGTGCTTTGTATTGCAAGCACGTTTCTGGAACAAATTATGCTCACAATCCAAGGTTCCACTGTAATCACAAATAAGAAAGCAGGTGCAACTCACCTGACACAAAAACAATGCAACCTCTCTTTGTCTAGCTAACTAATATAGAACATGCAATCCTTGAGATGATGGCTGTGACTTCAGTGGTAGTTATTTATTTCAATTTAAATTTAAATATAATTTCAGGTTGTCCTTTGCAGAAGTTGTAGCCTGAAGTACACTGCATGCAACCTGTATATGATCTGTAATCTCCTTCAACTTTTTAAATCCATAACTATAATATACTACCACACAGTTTACATATTAATTATTTATTGGTTAAATGACAACAAAGAACCTTTAACTTATTGGTAGAACTGAAGGAGTTTCATCAGCTTCATTATTACTACAGCCCCTATATAATTTTCTCCATAATTTGGTCTTGGCCAATTCCCATCAGCCATCTCTATCCCGTATATGCCCAGAATTTCTGCTCACGCTGTGTCACAAGACAGCATAATACACTTAGGAGACAATGCTGTAAACCCTCTTCACCATTCTCACAGATGCCTACAATTGGCTAGTGTTGCTCTAATTGACAGGTGAGAAAACATATTCCACCTTTCCCACCCAAAAAGCAAGGCCAGCCTCGTTTTCATGGACACCCAGTCATAAATGGCTCAGGCATGATCAGAATTTAAACTTGGCAGTCCATCTGTTTTTTGCATTTCATGATTGCAGGGCTCACATTTTCTTTCAGCAGGATGTGTCCTTCATTATTATCAGTTCCCACATAGGATTAAGTTATTTGTCCGTGAGTATCTCCTTCCTCACCCAAAATGCTTTATCTGCAGTACACTGTGTCCTGATGTTTCCTTCTTCAGTAGCTTGCGCCCAGGCATTTCCTGAATGTGACACCATGTACTTTTTTTTTTTCATGTACATACCCAAAGCCATATATGAGCTTCTTGAGACAGAATACATCCTGACATACACAGCAATTTTTTTTTGCTATCAGATACATTTAGTTACGCATAGTACATTTGCATCATTTGGCAGACACCCATATCCAGAGAGTCTTTCATTTATCTCATTTATTCAATTGAGCAGTTGAAGGTTAAGGGCCTTACTCAAGGGCCCGGCAGTGGCAGCTTGGTGGTGCTGGGATTTGAACTCATAGTCTTCAGTAGGCCAACGTCTTAATCCTGAGCTACCACTTCCATCCTAATAGTAGTAGTAGTAGGAATCATGAGCCTTTATTAATACACATATACATTACATAGGATTAAGGAAGATAAAAGCAAAAAAGGATAACCTTGTATGAACATTACATTACCGTCATTCAGCAGACGCCCTTATCCAGAGAAACTTACATTTATCTCTTTTTTTTGTGTACAATTGAACATTTTAAGGTTAATGGCCTTGCTCAAGGGCCCAGCAGTGGCAGCTTGGCGGTGCTTGGATTTGAACTCCTGACCTTCCGATCAGTAGCACAGCGTCTTAACTCCCTGAATAGTAAAAATTTTTGAATCATTTGAAACATTTTTATTTGCAGTTTCTGTTGATCCCTGATGATCATCAAGGCAAACATAAATGAACAATTTCTATATTTTAAATAGATTAAAAATTAAAAATTCTATTTTTTAAAAAATCTATTAAAAAAAAAAAAAACAAAAAACAGAAAGTCAATCTCAATATAATGCCAAAATACAGGTTTTATTTTGTGCTAATAGCACAGAACACTTTGCACATTCTGAATATGCTACAATGCGTCTTCAAATGACGCACCTCTTACACGAACCCGCCTATGGCATGCATGACATGTAAAGCCACTATATAAAACAAGGAGCATTCATCCTCATCCTTCAGCCATGGGTAAGCTTACAGTATTTTACATGTGTCTGATATTCTATACACCAGTAGGGTTTGGATGCCAGCTGCTGGGAAAGTTTGACATGCGAGACATGTTTAAGGAAGGAGACATTATGATAGGTGGAATTTTTCCTATATTTAACAAACAGGAGAATATTCTTGCTTCATTTGAAAACAAGCCACCGACAGCTGAATGTAAAGGGTGAGTTAAGAATAATATTAATAATACTATAAATAAAGGTGAATGTAGCTCAGTGCTAATGTATTGTTTTGTTTCATTTTGCTTTGTTTCTCTTCTCTAACACTTATCAAAGATTTGACTTACGAGCATTTCGCTGGACTAGAACCATGATATTTGCAATAGAAGAAATAAATAGAGATAACAGTTTGCTTCCTAACATCACTCTAGGGTATAAAATTTTAGACTCTTGTGCCTCTCCTTCTAATGTTTTGCGAGCTGCCCTCACTCTGGTGAGTATGTCAGAGAAAAATAAATCTTCCTCTCAGTGTCATCCACCTCCTCTCTCAGCTATTGTAGCTGAATCAGGATCTACCCAGTCATTAGTTGTGGCTGGGTTGCTTGGACCATTCAGAGTACCAATGGTAATAATAAACATTTAAACTATTTAAAAAGTATTTTAAATATGAAAATGTATTGGTATTTATACAAGGATGTTGTTTGTGTCTGAATAGGTGAGTTACTTTTCAACATGTGCATGTTTAAGTGACAAAAATAAATATCCCACATTTTTCCGAACAATACCAAGTGACTATTATCAGGCAAAGGCTTTGGCTTACCTTGTCAAATGGTTTGGCTGGACATGGATTGGAGTTTTACAGTCTGACAATGATTATGGACGAAATGGAATATCAGCATTCACCAAAGAAGTGCAAGCACTTGGTGTTTGCATTTCGTTTGTTGGCACAATTCTTCGGACATATCCCCAAAGTAAAATCCATGAAATTGTTGAAATGATAAAGCAATCAACTGTCAAAGTTATTCTTGCATTTGTGCCAGAGGGAGATCTCTATCCTTTAATGAAAGAAGTAGTACAACAAAACATTACAGGAATACAATGGATTGCAAGCGAAGCCTGGATAACTGCAGACAGACCATCCACTCCAGAAATGTTCAAATCTTTTGGAGGAACAATAGGATTTGTGGTTCGAAAGATGGCCATGCCCAAACTGGGACCAGTACTTAAGGATATCAGTCCTTATTCTAAATCAGAGTCTAGTTTTGTCAGTGATTTCTGGGAAACAATTGTGGGCTGTAGGCCACCATCTTCAATAAAAGATTTATTTAATAATACAAAGACATGCTCAGGAGCAGAAACAGTGGATTATACAAACAAATTCTTTGATGTCACACAACTTAGAGTGGCATATAACGTCTATCAAGCAGTGTATGCAATTGCACATGCATTACACCAGGTGATGTTTTGTGAAAATCCAGATACCAGTGTCTCAAAATTGTGTCTTTCTGTGTCACAGTTAACCCCCAAACTGGTGAGCTATTGTTATTTAAAATTCTTTTAAAGGAGATTTTTTTCATTTTACGCCTCTTATTAACTATATCGTGTTTTTTGTCCCCGAGGTAAGTGAACAATTAAAAAAAGTACACTTTGTGGACAAATTTGGAGAAGTAGTGTTCTTTGACAGAAACGGAGACCCACCTGCTTCATATGAAGTCATAAACTGGCAGCTGAGAGAAGGGCAAGTGCAGCATATTGCAGTAGGCCAGTTCATCACCTCTACAAATGGAAATTATGAACTTGTGATTAATGAAGACAGGATTGTCTGGAGAACAGGAAATTTGGTAGTATAAACTCATTAGAATTAAAAGCACATTTTTCTTTAAGTCCATTAGTCATCCAACATCTCTACCCTGCTCTACTATCTCAGACTCCAAAAGCTGTTTGCTCAGAAATTTGCCCAAAAGGCACAAGGAAAGCTCAAATCAAAGGATTGCCTCTGTGCTGTTTCGACTGTATCCCATGCACTGATGGCTCTATATCAAATACAACAGGTTAAGTATTATTTAAATAATATTGTATAAATAATGCAGGTTTAGTAAACCAGCATTTCAAACATTCCTCTTCTGTTTTAGGAGCAGCTGATTGCATCACCTGTCCTGAAGAATACTGGTCTAATGAAAGAAAAGACCAGTGCATCATGAAAATGACAGAGTTTCTTTCCTATATGGAAACAATGGGGATGGTTCTAATAACTGTGTCATTATTTGGTGCCTGTTTAGCATTTTCTACTATGGTGGTTTTCATAAATTTTAGAGACACACCAATAGTAAAAGCAAATAATTCAGAGCTGAGTTTACTGTTACTGCTTTCCCTTATATTTTGCTTCCTCTGTCCTCTCACATTCATTGGCAAGCCCACAGTTTGGTCGTGCATGTTGCGTCATATAGCATTTGGTATCACATTTGCCCTCTGCATGTCATGTATCTTGGGGAAAACTATAGTTGTGGTAACTGCCTTCAGAGCAACATTACCTGGGAAAAATGTTGCAAGAAATTTTGGGCCCCATCAACAAAGGGCCATTGTGTCTTCATGCACTGCAGTTCAAATAGTTATTTGTATTATTTGGCTAAATGTTGCACCACCATTCCCAGATAAAGTCTTTGAGCAACACAGTAAAAAAATAATTTTAGAATGTAACACAGGCTCCGATGCTGCATTTTATGCAGTTCTAGGATACATTGGCCTTCTTGCTGTTATTTGTTTGGTCCTAGCCTTTTTAGCCAGGAAGTTACCTGATAATTTTAATGAAGCCAAATTCATCACATTTAGTATGCTTATTTTCTGTGCAGTTTGGATCACTTTTATTCCAGCTTATATCAGCTCTCCTGGAAAGTACACAGTAGCAGTAGAAATATTTGCAATTTTGTCTTCAGCTTTTGGCCTACTGGTATGCATTTTTGCACCAAAGTGTTACATCATTTTAATAAAACCAGAGAAAAACACAAGGAAACATGTAATGGGAAAACATCCAAAAGTTATTTAATTTAAAAGTCATATAAAGCCATTGAATATGTGAAATAAAAAAAAAAAAATGCATGTAAAGAAAGTATGATATGGATGTGAATCGTAGAATTACTTGTTTGCACTGCATTAATGAGGCTTAATAGCAACATAAATATGTCCCAAAATTTCTTTCAGAATTTTCAACACAACAGCATGGACACTTTTGAACACATATGTTAACTTATGTAACTAATGGAAACAATCTTCCATTATGAATAGCTTTCATCTCAATAAAATTTGTGCATGTGTACTCATATGCCAAGATATTAAACAGTTACACAGTTACTGAACTGGGTAGCAACTACCTCAGACCAGTGAGACCAATTTTGCCATCAGCCTCCAACATTTTTGGGAGGTAGGACTTCATCATTTTCAGCAACCATCAAGTTTACTGCTCTGTTCAAAATATATTTCCTACTAGAAACAGACCCAATATAATAAAATACAACAAAGAATAGAAAGAAAAGCTTTTACAGAATATATTGCCTCATTCAGATGGATGGTGTTTTCTGGCTAATTCTAGATTTGAGAAGGATGAATTGGTACCTACAGCGTGTGCCACTTCCACGGAATGGGGTATGTCTACTAATACAGTTGTGGTCAAAAGTTACATACAGTTATCTTGGACTTGAATGTTATGGAAAAATTGGGCTTTTACTGATTTTTAACTGTTTTTTTTTTTTTGTTTTTTTTTTAAATAAAGAATGATTGTACAATCAATCAAAACAAACAAACAAAAAAAGAATTTGTTGCAAATTTTATTAGATTATTTATTTATTTATTTATTTATTTATTTATTTATTTATTTAGGGTTTTCCGAAATCAACGCAGGGTCAAAATTATACATACATGATCAAAAATATACCCACTTAGAATATTAATTCAGTGGTTCCAAAATATCTTTTAACTTTTAACTTTCCAAGGCCAAGGCCTCTCAATTTCCTATTAGTGATTCATGATTAGTGATTCATGATTGGGCTCTTCTGCACGAAACAGTTATATGGACTTTTTGAGAGGATCTACCCCCTGGGGAGCTCCCCTGAGAACTACACACCTTCAAGAGCATTTTCTCTACACAAATTCTTTTTCTTTACACAAATAACATTTTATACTTTCAAACAACGTCACCTATTCCACCTTGTGCTGCATTGGAAAGGAAATGCACGCAATGCGAGATTTGTTTGTTCGGCTGTTCAATATGAAGATACAAAGATTTTTCATATAAACAATCTGACAATTAGAAAATCCACTGGTGATGAATTTTTAAAAATAATTTTAGTGATTTTGACCAACATGTCACGGATTCCCCTTTCACTCCACTTCTTGTAAGGAGGGAGCCGGAGTCAGCCGGCAACCACCCATCCAGATCCCCGGAGTACTAGCCAGGTTTTCGGGGTTACCCACTAGGCTCAGCTGCCTAGCCTCTGGACCATTGGACTGAGCCGCTGCATGGATCATGCCCAGCCTTCATACTTGGATTAACTCTGGGTGGACTACCGAACTGTCGTTACAAGTTTGTACTGTTCACTTTCACTGTGCACGGAAGGGAAGTTGGGAACCACTGAATTGTAAATAAATATCACAGTGATCACTTATTTCGTCTCTGCGTGATTGACTTGTGACAGATGATTGCACCAAACAATGCAGGGGAGCGGAACTACGACACCGGAGTCAGAGGAGTGCCAGCTTTCACAGCTGCTCCTTCACCACCAGCAACAGCTAGACACATTGTCCAACACCGTGGCTAGCTTGGTGAGGAGCGCTACCAGATCTCCTTCCGATGCTTCCACCACGTCAGCCAACGCTCCGGTTTCAGCAGTTCACCAACACGCTATCTTGCCTGAACGCTATGGAGGGGATCCTTAAGGATGCAGCAAGTTCCTTCTAGCCTGCGAACTGTATTTTGCCGAGTTCCTGGAAATGACTGATAGGCAGCGCATCTCGCGGCTGATACAGTGCCTCAAAGGTCCGGCTATGGACTGGGCAGCTGCGGTATGGAAGGCCGCAGATGAGCTCACTCTGGACTACTCTGCCTTCTTGAGTCAGTTCCGGACAGTTTTCGAGCACCCCGATCACGGGAAATCGAGCAGACAAAGACTCATTCACCTCCGCCAGGGAACCTCGTCAGCCGCGGAATACTCCGTCTCCTTTCGAGTCCTGGCAGCAGAAAGCAGGTGGAATGGACCCGCACAAAGGGATATCTTCATCAACGGCCTACGCCCGAGTCTGCGTTGAGAAATAGCGTGCAAGGACACGGGTCAAGCACTCGACGAGATCATCTCTCTGGCCATCACTTTGGACGTTCACCAGAGAGCTGAGAAAGGCGTCAGCCCGACTGCAGGGTACAGCTTTCACAGGAGCACATGATACCACTCCGGCTTTCCGGAGAATAGAGGCAGCCCTACAGCCCCACCGCCTGAACCCATGCAGATCGGTATTCAGACCGTCAGCAAGAAGCAGCACAGGTGTACCAAACCTCAGCAACTTTGCTGGCTCTGTGGAGCCGAGGGACTTACCACGGACAGTGGCAGACAGAAGAGTTTGACTGTACGATCTACTCATGCTATTCCCTTTATCTCCAAACATTTAATGCGCTCACAATTTTGCATAGAAGTGACTCTGTATGTTAATAAAAAGCCTGTTCGTATTTCCACCCTTATCAATTCGGGGGCGACTGGCAACCTCGTGACGCACGCTCTGGTTGAATCATTACACATTCCTGTGACTAAATTAACTAACCCGGTTTCCGCCCAGGCTTTAGATGGTCACACTGTGGGGGGGCATCAACTCTCTTATATAACGGACAAGTTGCGTTTGGACATTACACCAGCACATTCAGAGACGATACGTCTCCTAGTGGTTGAGCACACTCGTCCCATGCTGGTCTTAGGGCTGCCGTGGTTGCGCACCCATAATCCGCAGTTAGATTGGCGACTAGCTCAAGTACTAGCTTGGTCTCGTTCTTGCGCGCATAAGGGTCACACTCCTACTGTCTCAACACTCACTACGTCCATTGAAAGTCCTAATGCCCACGACCAGATCACCATCCCTAACGAATACAAGGAGTTCACTATTGCCTTCTCACCCCAGAAAGCAGCTCGACTTCCCCCTCATCGGCCGTGGGATTGTTCCATAGATTTGTTACCGGGAACAGTTCCACCTCGCGTTAAAGTTTATTCCCTATCCAGACTTGAAACGGAGGCCATGGAGGAATATGTCCGAGAGGCCCTAGCTCAAGGTTTAATAAGCAAGTCCATGTCCCCGGCTTCTGCGGGATTTTTCTTCATTGAGAAAAAAAAAGGGGGGGGGCTTGCGACCATGCATAGATTACAGGGCACTAAATGACATAACAATAAAATATCCACATCCTATTCCCCTGGTCCCTGTGGCTATCGAACAACTGCAGGACACGACAATTTTTACCAAGCTTGATCTCAGGAGCGCGTATAATCTAGTTCGGATTAAATCAGGTGATGAGTAGAAAACGGCTTTCAGTACCACGTCCGGCCACTATCACTATAATGTAAAGGCATATGGGCTAGCAAACGTGCCAAGCTTTTTTCATGCTTTTATGAATGACGTATTCAGAGACATGTTGGGGAAGTATGTCATCGTGTATTTGGATGACATTTTAATATACTCAAAAGATTTCCAATCACACGTCACGCATATTCGAAAGGTACTAGAATGACTCATACAGCATGATTTGTTCGCTAAGGCGGAAAAATGTGAATTCCACAAGAGCGAGATTTCTTATCTGGGTTACCGGATCGGTCCTAACGGAGTGGCCATGGAAAAAGACAAGGTTTCGGCAGTTACCACTTGGCCACTCCCGAAGACCGTCCAGGAACTACAACGTTTTCCAGGCTTTGCAAATTTCTACCGCAGGTTTATTAAAGGCTTTAGTTCGGTTACAGCTCCCCTTTCTGACCTCTTGAAAGGGGCTCCAAAACAAATTTGCATGACCAAAGAAGCCAGCCTTGCATTTGAACGGCTAAAGACACTATTTGTCTCAGCTCCCATTCTCAAAACACCTGACCCGGAAAAGGAATTCCACGCAGAGGTGGATGCGTCAGAGGTGGGCTTAGGAGCTGTACTCTCGCAACGGCATGGCGTGAAGAACATTTTGCATCCATGCACCTTCTACTCCTGTAAATTAAACGCAGCGGAAAGAAATTACGACATCGCCAACCGCGAACTCTTGGCTGTCAAAGCCGCTCTAACCGAATGGCGGCACTGGTTGGAGGGCGCGAAGTATCCTTTTACGGTAGTCACCGATCATAGGAACCTAGAGTTCCTCAAACAGGCGAAACGTCTTAATCCGCACCAGGCTCAATGGTCGTTATTCTTTACGAGATTCGATTTTAAAATAACCTATTGCCCGGGATCGAAAAACATCCCTGCGGATGCGCTATCCCGAAGACATGCGGCTAACCCACCTCCCAAAAAACCGGCATTTATCTTGCCCAAGGGCGTAATTGTTTCACCCATCATTTGTGAGATTGATCGAGAAATACTACAAGCCACTCAAACCACACCAGTTCCCAGCAATTGCCCACCGGATAGGACGTTTGTGCCAGAAACCCTAAGAGATCGATTAATAGAACTAGTACACACTAACCCGAGTGTGGGACATCCGGGAGCGGCGAGTACTAATGACCGCTTGCGCGCTAAATATTGGTGGCCGGGTATGGAGGACTCCGTTAGGCAAGCCGTTGCCTCTTGTGCAGTGTGCGCCAGCTCGAAGGTGCCGAGTACGTTACCAGCCGGAAAGCTCACCCCTTTAACCATTCCAGCCCGACCTTGGTCATACTTGGCAGTTGATTTTGTCACGGATCTGCCCGCTTCTCAGGGATTTACCATGGTGCTGGTAGTAGTGGACCGCTTCTCTAAAGGTTGTACATTCATTCCGTTTGCTTTGGTCCCGACTGCTCAAAAGGTTACCAAAGCTTTATTTCACCAAGTTTTTCGACATTACGGCATACCTGAGGACATAGTTTTGGATCGAGGCCCACAATTTATTTCTAGAGTGTGGAAAGCTTTCTTCAATAAATTAGGAACATCGGTCAGCTTAATTTCGGGTTACCACCCCCAATCGAACGGCCAGGCTGAACGCTCAATACAGGAGCTCACCAGGTACCTCAGGGCATACTATAGTTACCGGCAACACGACTGGGCAAGTTTCCTCCCGTGGGCGGAATACACGAGGAATTCTCTCAAACATTCTGCTACACAGTTAACCCCTTTTCAATGTATACTCGGGTATCAACCTCCATTCTGCCCTTGGGACACCACCGACACTGACGTGCCTGTTGGACTCCCGCAGACGACGCAGCGGTATCCAGTACCTGGTGTACTGGGAAGGCTACGGTCCACAGGAGCAGAGCTGGGTGCCCAGGTCCGACATTCTCAGCGAGGAACTCCTCTGGGAGTTCCACAGAGCTCACCCCGACTGTCCAGCACCTCGCAGACCGGGATGGCCACGAGGCTCCGGACCTGGTGGGCCGCGGCGCTCACGCCCTCGGACGTTGTCTAATCGGCTCTCATCTGCCAGTCGAGCCCCTGGGACGGGGGGTACTGTAAGGAGGGAGCCGGAATCAGCCGGCAACCACCCATCCAGATCCCTGGAGTACTAGCCAGGTTTTCGGGCTTACCCACTAGGCTCAGCTGCGCACCTGTTCCATATCACTTACGCTATTTAAACGCCAGACGCCCTCGAATCGGCGTCCGATCACCCATATGCTTGTCTCAGTCTGTTGAATGTTTTATGGCACACTTTTATTTAGTTGTTTGTCCTGAAACAGGAGGAGAGCATTCTAGAGTCCAGCGCGTATCCAGCCTCTGGACCATAGGACTGAGCTGCTGCATGGTTCTGAATTGTAAATAAATATCACAGTGATCACTTACTACGTCTCTGCGTGATTGACTTGTGGCACTTCTCATGCACATGCTGCGAGTTTTGTTCTGTTTTGTTTACCTGTTCAATATGAAGATACAAAGAGTTTTCATATATCCGATCTGGAAATTAGACAATCCACTGATTTTTGATCATGATTTTTTGGAAGGATTTTAGTGATGATTTCGACCAGTCACATTTCCTCCTCTCACACTACACACTTCCTCTTTGTTTACATTTGGATTTGTTGGACTAAAAAAGAGATGTGGCACACATGCATTTAAATCAAGCTCTTACAGTTTTTTTTTGTGTCATTTTAGTTTGCCAACCACTTCACCTCAGGTTTCAGCTCCTCTCACCTGTTACACAGTGCATATCCTGTGGATTTAAATTTTTATTTTTTTGTAAGTTTCTGTCTTTTTTTACTGTTAGTATAAATGGGGCTACTTCCTTCCAACAGTTATAAGAATTATGAAAAGTCCCTGCGGTGCAAAAACACCTACTGAGAACGCCTGCACCCCATTACCCTTATTTCTGTATGTTTATCTGCTCCATTACAAGTCAGACGTTCTTCAAAATGCAGATGTTGAAGAGATGTCCAAATATCTTAGGGCAGGAGGAACCGAGAGCTGATTTTCACTGAAATCACCCCTTGGCTGGAGGCATGCTGCAAGTCTTCTGGGGAACAGACTTTGCAGATGAGAAATTACCCCTTGGTGACACCCATGCATGATGAAAGCACTAGTTGGAAGGAGAATTAGCATAAACAGAGGCACCTCATTTTCTCCAGTAATGAAGTCATATATAAGAGGTGGATCATGAAGGCTACAAGGGTGTCCTGGTACCTTTTTAACTGCTAATTCCCTTCCTCACTAACACAATCATGGCTTCATGAACTTTCAACTATGTAGAGTGAGGAAGCAAGGGAGGGAGGGAGAGATGAAGGTACAGAGTGTGCAAAATAGTGACGGGGCACAGCCATTGACATGTCTACTCCTGCTGACTCCACTACAAACTCAATACAAACTCCAATTCCCTTGAGTACTTGCAACCTGACAACATGGCCACCACTTTGTCTCACTCTCAGTGTGTTTCTTAGTGTCAAGGATGCTTCCTTGCTAAGACGGGTCCTTATAAGGCTAGGCAAAACTCTTTCCTAGCATTCAGAGTGCACAAAATGGAACAGTCTTGTGAGTCTGCAGGTGTGCATCTTCTTCTCTGCTGAGTTTATTGGGAACCCAGTGCATTTCACACCTAGGCCTTCAGTAGCCCCCCCATGAATGAAGGACTCCCCCCTCCTTACAAAAGCCAATTTAAACACTGATCTGAATCAACCCGCCCCTCAAAAACTAATTTATGATTATAAAACCTATATTAATATGCAGAAATACAGTATAAAGAGCCGGTTCATCACAGATAGATACCTCCTGTAGCCACAATAAATGCCTTTATTTAATAGACAAACCAGGGGTGAAGCAGTTCCTTTCTACTGCAGCTACAGCCATGACACACATAAAAACATTAATAATTTCCTCATAAACTTGCAATATTATTTAGGAAAATCGCAACATTTTACTCACCA
>JAQMCW010000036.1:1779178-1793361 GCA_030068335.1 Chrysichthys cranchii | reverse complement strand
TTGTGTTTTATTTTAGCTTTTCTAGCACGTAAACTGCCTGATAACTTTAATGAAGCCAAATTTATCACATTCAGCATGCTCTTATTCTGTGCAGTATGGATCACATTTATTCCTGCTTATGTCAGCTCTCCTGGAAAATTCACTGTAGCTGTAGAAATATTTGCAATTTTGGCTTCAAGCTTCGGTTTGATTATTTGTATTTTTGCTCCAAAATGTTTCATAATTGTTTTTAGGCCAGATCAGAATACCAAGAAGCATCTTATGGGTAAAGTACCTTCTAAGGCTCTTTAAGACCCTTGCATAAAATGTAATTAATTAGAATTAAGTAGAATTCCTGAAGAAATAAAACTATTCATACATAACACTATGTAGGAATTTTTAGCATTTTGGAAATGACAATATTGAATAAACTATAATTATCACAATTTTGTTTACTCTTAATAAAATGCACATTAATCTGATCACTGAATGCTGGACTGTCATAACAGCTTCTCTATAGGAAGCCTCATGTCATCTGATGCCATAAATGTTATTAAAACCTGGGATGTTGATCTGTGGATCATGTCTGTCATGTTAGTTAACACAAGGCTTGTGATATTGCTAAAAGACAATATGGAAAACACTCCAACCAGGACCCTGACCGGCATAAAGTGCTTACAAAAAATGTTATCAATGAGTGAATGAAAAATTGTTTACTGGGCTGCTATTTAATAAACTTTAGCCAACTAGTTCTAACTTAATTTGTTCAAATGTTGAAAATTTATGATACACCGATGTCTATTTCCCCCCCTTTTTTAATGCCTCTTCAATCCCATAACATTGAAAATTAATGATAAAAATTTGGATGGCAAATTTGTGTTTAACATGGATGGTACAATAATACTTCTCATAAAAAGATAATACAATAATATGAAATAAAACATCAAAAAGAGAATATAGCTGTTTTATTTTGAACATATTGTTTTGAGCAAAATGAACATTTTCAAATTGTATGGCTATTAGTCATTTAAAAATAGCACAGGAAGGTGTGTTTGGAATATTTAAAAATATATATGTATAAGCAATAAAATTAACATTAAATCTATTCAAGAATGATATCCGTATCTGGTAGCTTAAGGATTATTATTTTACTTTGTCTTTTACTTTTTTTTTTTCCAGTACAGCAATGTATAAAAAAAAAAGTCTCTGCTGCATTGTGCTATCAACTCTGCTTTAGTGAATGGCTTCTTATGTTTTATTTAAACCAAGGCTAAATTTATTGACATGCCCTTGGGCTGTAAGATAATGATAGGTCTTTCATATTGAAATTTTATGTGTCGTTTGTACTCAAAATTTTCCCCAAATTTTGTTGATAGGTTCAATTTCAACAACAAATGAAATACTTTGAACACATTGAAATACAAAGGGAAGAAAGCCCTCATGGTAGTTAGAACTGCCACCTCACAGCAAGAAGGTCATGGGTTTGATCCCCGCGGTCGACCTGGGTGCCTTTCTGTGTGGAGTTGCATGTTTTCTCCATGTCCATTTGGGTTTCCTCCGGGTATTCCGGTTTCCTCCCATAGTCCAAAGACATGCACAGGGAGATTAGGCTAATTGGCCTCTAAATGGCCCAAAGGGGTGTGAGTGTGAATGACTGTCTATCTCTGTGTTTGTTGGCCCTGCGGTGGATTGAAGACCTGCCCATGGAGTACCCTGCCTCTCACCCAAATTTAGTTGCTTTTGCATTGTATTATGTTAGGGAGTGTTAGGGAAAGGTTGGAATGCCTTGGAATGGATATCGTCGGCCCTGTGGAGAAGAGTATGGCTGGGAACCATTACATGCTGGTTATAACAGAGTGTGCAACCAAGTACCCTGAAGTCTTTCCACTGAAGTCAATAAAAGCAAAATCAGTTGCCTTTTGTTTGGTACAGTTCTTCTCTAGAGTGGGTTTCCCATGTGAAATTCTCACTGATTGTGTAATTAACTTTATGCCCACTCTATTAGCAGGTCTACCATTTGGTTGGAATCAGGAGCCTGAGAACCACATCATACCACCCACAAACTGATGGATTGACAGCATGCTTCAAAAAGACTCTGAAGCAGATGCTAAGTTAGTTTGTTAGTAGCAGTGGTACAGACTGGGATCTCTGGCTGTCATGTCTCTTGTTTGCATACAGAGCAGTACCCCTTTGAACTTCTCTATGGGCATGAAGTCTGTGGGCCTCTTTCTGTGTTGAGGGAGATTTGGAAGGGAGACGAGGGGAGAGGTGATGTGCTCTGTGTTGTCTTAGGTTGTACAGATGAGAGACTGTTTGGTGAAGATGAGTGAGCTCGCCCAGTCACATATGGCCGAGGCCCAGCAACAACAGAAATGTTGTTATGACCAGTTTGCCCACCAAGGTCCTTCAGCCCTGGACAGAAGGTGTTGGTGCTCCTGCCAATTAATGACAGCAAGCTACTAGTGAGATGGCAAGGGCCATTTGAGGTTCAGAAGAAACTTGGGCCTACCACAGACCAGATTTCAACTCTAGGTCAGTCACGTTCTCATAGAGTGTTGCACCTCAACCTCCTGAAGGAGTGGGTGCAGTGACCTGAAAGATAAATAGATGTGATGCTGGTTATAAGTGTGCTGGAAGAAGAGGTGGTAGATGAGTAATACTTACCCCCTGTTAGTGATTCAGTGAACTTCAACCTCAGCCACCTATCGGCAGACCAACAGCTCCAGGTGAGGGCAATCTGCAGTCCTGAGGTCTTCCAAGAGAGTCCAGGGAGAAGTGATCTTGTTGAACATGATATTGTTCTTAAAGAGGGTGCGGCTGTGAGATGTCTCAGTTACAGGATCCCTGAATGCCTGCTGACTGTGGAGGTAGATCTTATGCTCTCCCATGGTGTCATAGAGCCTTCAAAAAGTGAGTGGTGTAATCCAGTAGTCCTTGTGCCAAAAAAAGACCGCAGTATGAGGTTCTGCATTGACTTCAGGTACCTCAACTCAGTTTTGCAATTTGACTTCTACCCAATGCCAAGGATTGATAACTTACTGGAGTGATTGGGGGAGGCAAAATTCTTGACCACTATTGATCTTTGTAAAGGCTACTAGCAGTTCCCTCTCTCTCAGCAATCTTGAGAACTGATGGTCTTCTGGACTCTGTGGGGGCTGTTCCAATTCACCGTGCTTCCATTTGGGCTTCATGGCACTTCAGCCACTTTCCAGAGGCTCATGGATAAGGTACTCCCAGATTTATCCAGTTTCACTGCTGCATATCTTGATGATATAGTCCTTTAAAGTGATAGCTGGGACCAGCACCTCGAACATCTGAGCCTCATCTTGGGTCATGTTCATTCTGCTGGGCTGACTGTGAATCCATTTAAGTGTGTCTTTGCAGCATCTGAGACTGAGTATCTGGGTCACGTCATTGGAAATGGGTTGATATGCCCACAGGTCAGTAAGGTACAAGCTATTGAATCATGTCATCTGCCACAGACAAGGAAACAGCTTTGCTCTTTTCTTGGGATGGGTGGCTTTTAGCACCACGTCATTCCCTAGTTCTCCACCAGGGCAGCACACCTTATGGACATGATGGGAGCCCGGAGCCCAAATCAGGTCCAGTGGAAGGATGAAGCTGTGGCAGCATTCCATGATATCCGACAGTCATTGAGTAAGTGATCAGTTTTGTATAGTCCTGACTTTGATGATGCATTTATTGTGCAAACTGATGCTTCTGACAGGGGCTCGGGAGCTGTGCTTCTTCAGGGCCACATGATGACCACCATCCAATGCCTAGATCAGCAGGAAGCTAGTTCCCAGGAAGGTTCAGTACTCAATGACAGAAAAGGAGGCACTGACTATAAAGTGGGCCCTTGACTCTTTCCATTATTTTCTCCTGGGTAGAGATGTTACACTGGAGACTGAGCATACGGCGCTCCAATGGATGGAGAAGATGAAGTATGCCATTGGAAGTTTCACGTGGTGGTACCTGGCACTCCAGTCATTCCAGTTCAGCATCCGGTATATCCCAGGCTGTCAGGGTGTGTAGAAGACACATCCGAAAACATTTAATCGGAATGCCCTTGTTGCGTGTGGGTTTGACCCAGTCGCGGAGTAAACTGCAACGAATTGTAAGACGCACGCTGTTTGCTGTTACACACAGAGCACGGAAAGTGGAATCCCACAGGGATACAGTGTGTTTGTAAACAATAGAAATGCCGGCAAAGCGGACAGAAAAAATGGGCTATGGTACCAGAGGTCCTGACAGGACCCCCCCACCCCTCCAAGATCCAGCCCCTGACGGTCTGGAACCATTGGGCCGGTGACGACGGAAGTCCACTATGAGGGATGGGTCCAGAATGAAATGGGAGGGCTCCCAAGAGCGCTCCTCAGGACCGTAGACTTCTCAGATGACCAGATACTGGACACCATGGCCCCAAGGGCAAGAGTCCAGGATCCGGTGCACGGTATAGGCCGGCCCACCGTCGATGATCCGAGGCGACAGTGAAGGGGGTGGGGGGGGGTCAGAGGAGAGGTCGTGTGAGGCTTAAGCTGAGACACATAGAACACGGGGTGGACCTTGAGTGAGGACAGGAGCTGCAGCCGATAGGTGACCGGGTTGATCTTGGTGACGATCCGGTACGGTCCAACGAATCGAGGTGTAAACTTTTTAGATTCTCTGCACAGCCATAGGTGGCGAGTGGACAGCCAAACCCAGTTACCCAGTTGAAAGGAACGTCCCGGGGGGGTGTCGGCGGCGGTGCTGGTGGACATAGTCTGCATTGGTCCAGGTGATGGCTGCCCACGCCTTGATCCAGGCCAAGCAACACCGGCGAACAAATTGTTGGGCAGCAGGTACTTCAACCTCCACCCCCTGGTGGCCAAAAATAGGTGGGAGATACCCGTATCAGACCCTGAAGGTTGACAGACCGGTGGCAGGAGATGAATGCAGGTTATGGGAGAGTTCCACCCAGAGGAGGTAGCGGGGCCAGAGGTGAGGCTGAGCGGAGGCGAAGCACCACAGGTAGCGCCCGAGCTGTTGGTTGGTCTGCTCCACCTGACCGTTAGTCTGAGGGTGGTACTCAGATGAGAGACTACATGTGGCGCCAATCAGGCGGCAGAATGTCTTCCAGAACTTGGCGACGAACTGAGGCCCCCGGTCCGAAACAACCTCCTTCAGGAACCCATGCAGTCGAACTACATGCTCCAAAATTAACTCCGCGGTGTCTTTGGCTGAGAGGAGTCCGGACAAACCCACCATATGCACCGCCTTGGAGAACCAGTCGACGATGGTGAGGATGGTGTCCTTTCCGTCAACCGGGGGAAGTTCTGTGACGAAGTCCAGTCTGATGTGTGACCAGGGGCGGTGAGGAATCGGGAGCGGCTGAAGGTCCCCTGCTGGAGGAGAGTTCAAAGACTTGGCCCGGGTGCAGGTCTCTCAGGCTGAAACGAACTCCTGGACATCCCATCACATTGACAGCCACCAGAAAGCGCATTGAAGAAGTTAGTGAGTGTGATTTGGGCCGGGATGCCCAGGTAGCAGGGACGAGTGTGCCCAAACAAGAGGCTCCTGGAGACATCAGGCAGGCACATATAAGCGGGTGACTGGCGTCTCCGGAGGAGCCGGATCTTGGGATAGAGCACTCTTGATGGAGTCCTCCAAAGGCCAGTGGAGGGAGGCGGCAATCCAGTGAGCAGGCAGGATGGGCTTGGGATCTGGGTCAGGTGTGGAGGTGGAGAACTGCCGGGACAGGGCATTGGCTTTAGTGTTCTTGGACCTGGGACAATAGGCCAGGTGGAAGTTGAATGACTTGAAAAACAGTGCCCGTCTTGCCTGTTGAGGTTTAAGCTGTTTGGCCGAGAGGATGTAAATCAGATTCTGATGATCTGTCCAGATTAGGAACGGCTCGACGGCATCCTGGAGCCAGTGCTGACACTCTTCCAAGGCTCCTTGATGGCCAGCAGCTCTCAGTCCCCAACTTCATAGTGCTGCTGAGTGGGGGTGAACTTCCGGGAAAAGAAGCAGCATGGATGGAGTTTCCTGTCTTGACTGCGTTGGGAGAGAATAGTGCCTGCACTCACATCAGACATGTCCACCTACACCATGAACGGCCTGGTTGGATCTGGGTGAGCTAGGATTGGAGCTGTCATGAAGAACTTGGTAAGGTGCTGGAAGGCATGAAGGGCCTCGGGACGAAGCCGGAAGGGTCGAGGTTGGTTGGTGCCTTTAGTGAGAGCTGTGAGGGGAGCAACCACCGAACTGAAGCCCCAGATGAAGCGCCAGTAGAGGTTGGCAAATCCCAGAAAACTTTGCAGATGCTTAAGACTCATGGGCTGGGGCCATTGGGTAACAGCCTCCAGTTTCCGGGGATCCATGGCCATGCCCTGAATCGAGATGACGTAGCCCAGGAACGTGGTGGAGCATTGGTGGAATGCGCACTTCTCCAGCTTGCAGAAAAGCCGGTGAGCTAACAGTCTCTTGAGGATGGGTCTCATGTGATGGATGTGGTCTTCCTCCATCTGGGAGTACACAAGGATGTCGTCCAGGTAGACAAACACTCACTGGCCCAGCATGTTCCGGAGAACATCATTGATGAAATGCTGGAACATGGCAGGCACGTTGCATAGACCAAACGGCATCACCAGGCTCTCCCAATGCCCAGTTGGGGTGATGAAGGCTGTCTTCCATCCATCTTAGTGAATATGGTCGCCCGGGAGAGGGAGTCCAGTGCCGTAGACAGTAGGGAGAGAGGGTGCTGGTTCTTGACCGTGATCGTATTGAGCCCCCGGTAGTCTATGCACGGATGGAGGCCCCATCTTTCTTCTATATAAAGAAGAAGCCAGCAGCGGTCGGTGACGTGGATGGTCGTATGATCCCCTGCTGAAGTGCCTCACTTGCCAATTGTCACAGGACAAGGAGAACAGTTGACTGCGAGGTGGAACCACACCTGGCAGCAGGTCGATGGCCATGTCGTAGGGAAGGTGCAGGGGCAAGGTGAAGGCTCACCTCTTACTGAATGCCTCAGCGAGGTCCCGATAGGGTGCCGGGAGTGGCCCGAGCTCAACCAGCTTGGAAACAAAGGGCTCCCTGGGGGATGAGCCGGCACTGGGAAGGAGGCAGCGCTGGTGACACCTGGGCCCCCAGTCCAGGATTTGGTTCCCCGACCAGAGAATGTGATGGTCATGCCGCTGTAACCATGGTAAACCCAGGATGAGTGGGGACAATGGCGCTGAAATAACAAAAAACTGGACATGCTCGACATGAAGGCCGATGGACATCTGAAGAGGTCAGGTCTGAGACCTAATGTGATAAGGTCAAAGTGGCTGTCCATTGACTGAAGTGACAGGGAGGAACTGAGTGACAGCTTCTAGGGGCAGTCCCAGCTGGGAGGCTAGGTCCTGGTCAAGGAAGTTTTCCGCCGCACCTGAGTCCAGGAGAGCGTCCAGCTTGACCTGCTTGTGTTCCAGCTGGAAAGCTACCCTGAGGGAGAAATGAGATGAATTGGGGTTATTATTAGTGCCAGTTAAGGCTCCCCTGACACTTACCTGGCCCCATCATTTCCTGGGCGATGATGGCATTGAGAGCGGCGATGTTGTGCCCACCTGCAGGAGGCGCAGAGGCCCTCTCGCCAGCGCCAGTCTCGTTCCTCCTGCGGCAAACATCCGAGCTGCATGGGTTCCTCGGCTGCAGGGCTAGTGGTGGCTCTGGGAGCGAGAGGAGGCGACAGAGGCCGAGTGAGGGCTGAAGGAGGGCACAAGCGGTGAGGGGCTGGCCGCGGCCAGTGCATAATGTTTTGGTCAATGCGGAGAGCCAGATCCATGGCATTGTCAAAAGTCTTCTGATCCTCCTTGTCAGTCATTTCCTCTTGGACATACTTTGCCGGGCCTTCGATGAAAACTGAGTGGTAAGCATCATTCCCCCAGTCCAACTTTGCAGCGAGAGTCCTGAATTCAGAGGCAAATTGGCACATGGAACGGGGCCCTCGCTGCAGAGAAAGCAGCTGAAACTTGGCCCCTGCCTCCCTGCTTGGAGGGACAAAGCTTTAATGAAGCTCTTCTACAAACATGGTGTAATCATTATAAATGGGTGACTTGCCATTATACAGCGCTGCTGCCCACGCCTGAGCACGCCCGGATAGAAGAGAAGTTAACCCGTGCCACCTTGGAGCATGCCATCTCGTAGCGGGCCGGCTGACATTCGAGGATCATACCCAAGGTGGCGAGTAGCCCATTCGGGCGGCAATCCACCCCGTTCCACCTCTCTGGTAAGGTGATATAAGGTCCCTCAGCAGTGCCGGTGGTCTGGTGCTGAAGGGCATTCACCGACTCAGAAAGCTGGAGCACGGTGTCTTTGAGTGAGTTAACGGCGGTCTGCTGTTTATCCACTACCCCTTGGAGGTAAATCACTTCCTCCTTTACCTGCTCAAACTCCGCTGGGTCTATTTCAGGTTTAGACATCCTGTCAGGGCATGTAGAAGACACAGCCAAAAACGTGTAATCAGAATGCCCTTGTTGCGTGTGGGTTTGACCCAGTCATGGAGTAAACTGCAACGGGTTGGAAGACACACGCTGTTTCACCCAGAGCGGGCAAAGCGGAATCCCACAGGGAAACAGTGTGTTTGTAAACACTGGCAAAGCGGACATAAAAAACTGGCTCAATACTCATGGTACCGAAGGAGCTGAGTGCTGGGTAGACAGGTCGAAGGGAAATGAAGTGAGTGACGAGATAGGAGCTCATGAACATGAAACGAAGCGCGATGTCTGAGCGATGTGCCGGTGAGTCCACTTCCTGTTTATAGATCTGCCAGCTAATCTCAGCGCTCCCTCACGGTCACATGAATGGTCCACCTGACACAGGCGAAGAGAACCACTGACTACCTCTCTCACTGTGCCAGCAAGAGTCCTGTAAGGGGGGCGGTGATGGCCACAGACACACATGTTACCTGGAGTGTTGGGGGCTGCTCCCTTCCTGGTTGAGCAAAGGCATGGTCTAGGGCTGAGAAGGCCTAAATTATGGAACTTGGCTGTGACTGGGGGGATTTTGACTTTAGTTGCTTTTGCTTTGTATTATGTTTGAAATCTGTTTTTAGTTTATCCCCTTTTGTGTTTTTTGGTCTTTCTACTGTACTAAACTAGCCATAATTTTGCATCCCTCATAAGTGCTATTTTAAATCACTGATAA
The DNA here is from genome assembly GCA_030068335.1 of Chrysichthys cranchii. Lineage (NCBI taxonomy): Eukaryota > Metazoa > Chordata > Actinopteri > Siluriformes > Claroteidae > Chrysichthys > Chrysichthys cranchii. The sequence goes on along the minus strand of JAQMCW010000036.1, from coordinate 1,784,214 downwards.
GCTTTGACACTGTAGCATATTGGCATATTTTCTTTAAAGACACCCTACTATTTCATAGAAAAAATATACCAAAAATCTCCATTATTGTGATTGATAAATACATTATTAATAATAATAATAATAATAATAATAATAATAATAATAATAATAATAATAATAATAACTTGAATTTATATAGCGCCTTTCATGATGCCCATGTATCATGAAATACATTACCACTCCCCTTACTCCCAGTACATCATAGCAAGACTATTTAAAGCACTGAGCAGGTTTTTGTGTCATAGCAAGACTATTTAAAGCACTGAGCAGGTTTTTGCCTTCAGAGAATTGAGAGCCACAAATTCAGCCGCCATGCAGTTCTTTTCAAATCTGATGCCATTTGTACTGCTTCTGTGGATAACTGTGTTCAACCGTACAGCATGTCAAGCTGACTTTGTCAACTGCCAGCTATGGACTGTTCCTCAGCAACCTGGTATATTTATGAATGGAGACTTTGTAATTGGAGGGATTTTCACAATTCATTACTACACAACATCAGAACAAATTACGTACACCAGGCTACCATCACAGCTACAGTGCTCTGGAAGGTCGGTGTGATGAACAAGGGATTTTTTAGTACAAATAATTATAATTTAATCAGTTTATATTCATCACACATTGTTTAAGTAGATTCTTAATTATTCTGTCATTAATGAATTCACTGAGTGATTAACCTAAAAATGGGATTTTTTTTCTTCCTGTATACCATACTGGTTTTATATCTTGTGTGGTATTATGTTGCTATTATATTGTGGTGTTTTTATATTTTACTTTGTCTTAACAGCATGGATTTCAGGGAACTGCGTTTTGCCCGTGCTATGGAGTTTACCATCCATGAGATCAACAACAGGACAGATCTCCTACCAGGCATCACATTAGGATACCAGATACATGATTCCTGTTCTACTGTGCCAATGGCAATTAAAGTTGCATTTCAGCTGGCAAATGGTTTTGAGTCTGTTTTCAACAACACTAATTCCTGTTCAAAATCTGCAGTTTCTGCTGTAACAGCTGTCATAGGAGATTCCGCTTCAACTCCATCAATCAGTATAGCCAGGGTGCTTGGTCTTTTTAGAATCCCACAGGTTAAAATCTTGGCTCATATTTATTGTGTCTTTATTTTTGTTGTAGTTTATGCAGTGTTGTATATGCAGGCATTAACACATGGAAATGTACACTATTATCATTAGTGAAGGAGAAAAAGAATTGAATAAGGTTGTTATTTGTATCACTTTCTATTTCATCTTCTTTTTTATATTACACTTTCTGAATTTCAGGTCAGTCACTATGCAACCTGTGCCTGTCTAAGTGAGAAGCGTCAGTATCCTGCCTTCTTCAGGACCATACCTAGTGACCATCACCAAGCAGGTGCACTGGCAAGAATGGTCAAGCATTTCGGTTGGACATGGATTGGAGCAGTGCGCAGTGACACAGACTATGGAAATAATGGAATGGCATCATTCCTAAAGGCTGCGCAAGAAGAGGGGATATGTGTAGAGTATTCTGAAGTCTATTACCGGACACAGTCACCTATTAAATTGGAGAGAGTAGCAAATGTTATCCGCAGATCAACAGCCCGGGTTCTAATTGCATTTATGCACACAGGGGAAATGAGATTTCTGTTAGAAGAGCTGGCACGACAGCCACCTCCTCCACTTCAGTGGATTGGGAGTGAAACATGGATCACTGATCCTGATTTTCTGCGGTATAACATGTGTGCTGGTGCGATAGGGTTTGGTGTTCCCAAATCAGTTATTCCCGGACTTCGTGAGTATCTTTTAGATCTCACCCCAGCACAAGCACTAAAATCACCTCTGTTAAGAGAATTTTGGGAAAGCTCCTTCAGCTGTTACCTTAAAGAGCGAACAGGCATGACAGAAGGTGTGCGAGAATGTGACGGCAGTGAGGACATTCACACACTCCAGAACCCATATTTAGACACGTCTCAGTTACGTGTTACTAACATGGTGTACAAAGCAACATATGCTATAGCATATGCCATTCATGGACTAATCTGCAATGGTACACAGTGTGACAAGAATATTAAATTCACACCATGGCAGGTATAATTTTGCTTAGCTGAAAAACTTTAAAATCACAAGGGTGCATAAATATCTGAGTATGTTAATATATCTATCTTGATATTAGTATTTATTTCTGTTTATATTCAGTCATATATTCAACAGTATTTGCGTTTCCAAGCAAAATGTATTCTCTGGAGTTAGTCACATTGTGCCATGACATTTAATGAAATTCTTTCGGCAGATATTCAATCAGCTCAAACTTGTAAACTTTACCACAAAAAATGGTTTCAAGGTTTCATTTGATTCTAATGGTGACCCTCCAGCTGTCTATGAACTCATAAACTGGCAGTTTAAGAAGGATGGCATGTTGAATTTTGTCACAGTGGGAGAGTATGACTCATCCAGACCAAAAGGACAGGAGTTTAGAATGAGCAAAAATATCAGCTGGGTTGGAGGCCAGACTGAGGTATTGTATAACTACCTCACTGACTGCAAAGCAATTCTTCAGTTCTCACAGAACTGTTAGTTTTTAGTCAATTAGAGAAAGCAGTACACTGCAGTATTGTTGGGTTTAAAGCTGTTTTTTTTTTTTTAATATTATATGACATATACATCTGTGCCTAATAAGGATTTACATTTTTGCTTTTTTGACTTGATAGGCACCAGTGTCTATATGCAGTGAGAGTTGTCCCCCAGGCACCAGAAAAGCTGTACAGAAACGAAGGCCTGTTTGCTGCTTTGATTGTATACCATGTGCTGAAGGAGAGATCAGCAACAAGACAGGTTGTCCATCATTGTGCACAATGTTGTACACCCTCTTTTTTTTCGCCTTAATTCTTAGTATGCATAATATATGTAGTTTTTGTCATTTGTCAAGCAGTATTTGTCATACTTGGTTATGCTCCATTGTGTCTTCATGTGTACTTCATATAGTAACAGCAGGGTTGTAATAAGCCATGTACTACAGCATTCCATCCAATGATAGCCCTGTATGCACATCAAATATGAAATCATTAATAAAATAGTTCAGTGGTCCCATAAATGCACCACTGACATTCTATATGTTTTAGTTATGCCGTAGAAATAAGGAATCAATGAAACAATAAAAACAAACAAATAAAAAAAAAACCTAGGTTAGTCTAGTTTTGTAGGACCACCATCGGCTGCATGTATTTGTCACACAAGTGTCAGCAGATGCATGTATAACATTGAGTATTCCTGGTATTGCTCATTGCTCACTAGCCAAGGGTAGCAAGATTGAAATTCCACTAGCTAGACTTCTCATGCATGTGTGTTTCAACAATTGGATTCAGTCAGGGAGAAAAAAATCGCACTTCTAGACTGGCCTACTACGTGGATTGGCAAAAAAAAAAAAAGCTTTGGATGAGTCTAATTTATGGTACTGCAAGCCAGAGGTGGTAATAAAAAATTTAAAGTCTACTATGTATGATGCATCCACCTGAATGTCTCTCGTCACCCCTCCCTTTCCAATGGTGTATTATAGCATATGGTGCCCCTCAGGCACTTGAGAGTACTTAAATTCACACTCTTCCTTTTTCTGTGCTAAATAATAAGAATGATCCTCAATCTTTTCTCAATTTTAGCTTTTGAAAACACAATAATTTATAGTCACAGTCAATTATGCACTAATGGAAACATAATTATGAATTCCATAATTACATTATGAAATTTATGTTCCATTTCTGTTAATATATATATCCTCAAAAGCCTACACAGTGGACCTTTTAATAGCTATTTGAAATAACACAAGGACATTTAGAAAAGGACCATTAAAGGTCTGAAAGTGATGTTTCAGTTAGAGATACAAGGCTCGTACATGGTTCTGTTGGAGAGAGTCACAGTCTTTTTTCCAGCATTTCAGATTTACTATTAAAATGTCCATCATCATGTAATGTTTATAATATGATTCTGTTTATTTTAGACTCATTGGATTGTTTGCGCTGCCCTCCTGAGTTTTGGCCCAACCCCAAGCGAGAGAACTGCCTCCCCAAGCCTGTTGAGTTCCTGTCCTGGGATGACACACTCAGCATCATCCTAACAGTATTCTCCATTGCTGGGGCTTTCATGGCTGTGTGTGTGGCTGCTGTCTTTTACAAGCACAGGACCTCTCCTATAGTCAGGGCCAACAACTCTGAACTGAGCTTTCTGTTGCTCTTCTCTCTGACTTTGTGTTTCCTTTGTTCACTTACTTTCATTGGTCAGCCCTCTGAGTGGTCCTGTATGCTGCGCCACACAGCATTTGGGATCACATTTGTTCTCTGCATCTCCTGTGTTCTGGGGAAAACATTAGTCGTTTTAATGGCTTTTAGGGCTACAATTCCAGGTAACAATGTCATGAAATGGTTTGGGCCCCCACAGCAGAGATTGAGTGTTCTTGTCTTCACTCTCATACAAGTTCTTATTTGTGTGCTTTGGTTGAAAATATCACCTCCTTTCCCCTTTAAAAATCTAAAACATTATAAGGAGCGAATTATCTTGGAATGCGGCTTAGGTTCAGCTATAGGTTTCTGGGCTGTGCTGGGATATATAGGAGTCTTGGCACTTTTATGCTTTTTTTTGGCATTTCTGGCTCGGAAGTTGCCTGATAACTTTAATGAAGCTAAATTCATTACATTCAGCATGCTTATATTCTGTGCTGTGTGGATCACCTTTATCCCAGCTTATGTCAGCTCTCCTGGAAAATTCACTGTAGCTGTTGAAATATTTGCAATTTTGGCTTCAAGTTTTGGTTTGACTATTTGTATTTTTGCTCCCAAATGTTTCATAATCATTTTTAGGCCAGAGGAGAATACCAAGAAGCATCTTATGGGTAAAGTGCCTTCTAAGGCTCTTTGAAAGCCTTATTCAAGTAGCAAAGTAAATCTTATGGTCCTCAGCCATAATGAACCATATTACTTTTAGATTATCTATTGTGTACATATGTAAAGTATAAGGTAGTTGACTGAAAATATC
>JAQMCW010000036.1:1480465-1493069 GCA_030068335.1 Chrysichthys cranchii | reverse complement strand
TCTGACTGCAGCCTGGACTGTGTCTGCGTCACCTCACTGCTCTGACAGGGAAAAGTTAAAAAAAAAAACAACGACACCTTTTTCATAAACCCCGACACAGCACTACTACCTTGAGTCATACTATGCCATGCAGTCCATTGTTTACGTTTATTATTATTAGCAAGTACAAGTTATCTTAGGTCGGCGTTCAGGGTTCAACTTCTGAGATTCAGGTCGAGTTCTAGGTCATTTTTTTGCGATCTGGTTGGTTCGACTTTTAAGAAATTCGAGTTCTCGTGAGTTCGAGTGCTGACGTACCCCTGTACATATATATGTTTTTTGACTAATTAAAGAACCTCACACTATTTTTTTTATCCATTTCAAGCTGCATTTAATCTTCCATCCAAGCTAGTTCTCCCTTAGCTCTAAACAGTCATCCTTCTATGTTTTTTTTTCTTCCCCAGCCTCACTTTTCTCTCTCCACGACCGCGTGAACCCCTCCGTCCTTCCGTCCTAAAGACCTCCCAGCTTTACCTCTGACACTGGAGACTCCTTCCAACAGCGTTCCCCAAACGTCTCCTTACAACAAAAGATTTAACCCGTCCCTGTGGACGACCTGCTGCTATAGCGACGAAACAGTAATGAGAAAAACCTGCTCCTGCACGCTGTCCTACAAAACCAGCCGACACCAGGTCATTCCCACCACCAGCTAATCGAGTCCAATCGAGCAGATCGCTTGTTTTTTTTTTTATTATTATTATTTTTTTATTAAAGAAACCACAAACAGAAACTGGACATCACTGGTCTGAGATCTCATCCAGTCGAAGCGGACTCCGGCTGAAGGGCTTCGCGCTGAGATCGATCGGAGTGCGGAACGCTACGCACTAAAGCTTTCCCAGTGTTGAGCTTCCTCCGCACCGCGCAGCTGTGCGATTCACCCGTGTGCTGGAACAAAGTGTCTGAAACGATGAATAAAAGCTCACGTAGGCGTCCCCAGCCCCGAGCATCAGACACGCAGAAGGACGGAGAGCCGTGCGTGCGTACATGAGTGTGTGTGTGTGTGTGTGTGTGTGGGAGAGTAAAGAACACAGAAACGCGAGAGGTTTTTCTGGCGCTCGTGTTCTTGTCCTCTGACACCGCGGCGGAGGAGGAAGAACAAGAAGAGCAGCGTACAGCAGGGCAGCAGGAACGACGGCCTCCCACCAGCCTCCTGTTAAACGAGCGAAAGAGTGGGAGCGCAGGAGAAAAGAACGAGAAGACGGCGACGTCACACGGTAAGGCGTGAAGAGGAGAACGTTATGGCTGCTGGGAGGCCGCAGAGTCGGGAACAGAGCGTGACCACATTCAGGGTCGGGTATGAAGTTAAAGTAGAGACACACACACATAGTGAGAGAGAGAGAGAGAGAGGAAAGTGTTTAAATGAAAACAAGAGCTCTGTGTGTGTGTGTGAGTAAATAGCAGCCAGATGCTGAGAGCAGGAGCACGACGGGAGAGGACCGAGAGACGTGCGAGCTGTTAGGAACAGTCTGATCATCACACATTAAGGGTGTTTTCCAAGCAGAGACGTCTCATGAACCCCGTCGACGCCACGGCTGTCACCCCAGGAGCGCTCCACGCCGAACCTCTCCGCCGTCATGCCCAGTTTCAGTCCGTCCCCGTCCCAGGTGCGTTCTGGAAGGAAAATCCGAGTTGACTAGGAACGATGTCATTCAGAGGAGGCGTTTTGGGGTAACACTGGGTCACAGGGACAGGAACGTGTCCCAGGAGCACAGATCTGGGGTGAAAGCGTCGAAGCTCGGGTTAGCCACGGAGGGTGACGTCATTTAGCACGGCGGGAGCCAATGGGAGCAGAGCTGACCTCAGGGTGACGCGCAGAAACGAACGATGCGGTGGCGCCCCCTGCTGGCCGAGGAACAGCACGTCATGAGGTTCGAGCAGGAGTGATTCTCCAACATGCTGAAGACATTAACCAGGGGATTAGTTCACTGGAGATTTGGGGGGGTTTTGGTTCTGGGTTTCTGCATCTCACAAATCTAAATCCTGCTGCTTTATACTGGTAATTTTTCTTTTTTTTTTTTTTCCCCCCTCTCTCCAACTTTGGAAATTAAATCTGGCACGTGAGGAGGTCCTCGGGTTACAACAGTCTCCACATACGACGTTTTGAGTTCAGGACGCGCGCTCCCATGAAAACGTTTGAGAAAAAAATCGAGACGAGTGTTTGGCTTCATGGCGTCAGCGTCGTACTCACGGATTACATGGGCGAACTAGTTTAGCTGCGCGCGGCGGGAGAACACGCAGGAACGCGGCGTATGAGGGAGGAAGTTGGCGAAGTTGACTGTTAAAAAGCTCAAGTGTTCCGTTTGGTGACTTTTTGGCCCTTATCATGAACCTAAACGAAAGTCCGAGTCTTCAGACGATCGTGCTTTGACGGAGAGGAAAGCCGTCAGGATGGAAGTGAAATTCGACATTGTAAAGAGATCAGAAAAGGGAGAAACAGTGACAGATATCGGATGTCAGTGTTTCTGTTCCTACAGTGCCGTGTACAGTACAGCATATTTACGTCCTTTAACTTTTTCTGTCTTAGTTGTGTTTTTATGTTCTAGATGATGATTGTACACCTGTGTTAGGATCGGGATGTGACTTAGACTAGGGTGTGTTTCCACTTACACCAAAATTTGGGTTACATCACTGTTGTAGGAACGGAGCTGGGTCGTAACGTGAGGACCCCCGGGATTTAATCATCTGAGACATTTTGGGACACCTCTTAATAGTGAGTTGTTTGTCCAGCTTTCGTACGATCGACATACAGTACTTGTAATAGTTACCATCATGTAATAAGTTGTAAAACAAAACCATGCTAATAAATCTGGGATTCAGATCGGCCTGGGCGATGTGATCCGATTTGAATATTTTAATACTTCTACATCAAGACAGCGAACGCGCTTATAGCTGCCGTAGCATACGGTATACTGAGCAACAGTCTTAGGCAGCCTATTTTGTTTTATTTTTACTACAACTTCAGTTAGAGATTTATTTTATTAATTCTGCATCGAGTAAAGTACACAGACACAAAAGGTTTTAGATTTCCAAACATTATTTTTGCAAAAAATACCTTGCATTTGAAAATATTTGTACGTTAGGAAAGAAAAGGAGATATTACATGAGATGACTTTTCAAACACAAGGGAGTGTGACAGAAGAGCTGGGGCAGATTTCTCCAGGATGCTCAGAAACACACTCTTTTCCTTACAAAAAAAAAAAAAAACTCCACGCGCGCACGCACACAGTATCGGAGATGGTTTACGAAGGAGAAGAAAAATCAAAAGGGTGGTCACACCAAATAATTGCCTTTGTTTAGTTTTTGTTTTAATGTTTGAAAAATGAATCATTTTTAACCTTGGACTTTTGCGCAGTACTCTGAAGTAAGAACTTGGTTCATGGATGTTCTGCAACGTTCAATGCAACTCAAAAAGGACAAAAATCATGATGTGTTAATTCTGTAAACCTGCAGCCGTTGGCAAGAGGAGAAATTCAGGGCAAATGTAAGCTGATTATTTTGTCATCACAATTTTCTGACCCTGCATCAAAAAGACTTTATATATTATATATAAAGAAATGTTATTAAGCACCGACAGGAGAGTACAATCCTTACCAGAGGTCTCGGTCACTGCTAGGAAGACGTGCGGCCGCTCAGATCAGTCCATGTAAAGGCAGGACACCACGTGCAGTAGAATAAGTCACTTTTTTTTATTGAGTAAAAATTCAAGATGAACATGTGCAGACTAAAACCAGTGTAACAAATTCACCACGATTGAAGAAACTGAAGCGTCTGCCATCTCACTGTAAAAAAATATGGTCTATTCCACCTGTAGGGCAAAACGTCCTCTGGAAATATACGTATATGCAAGAGTCTCAATGTCTTTCCTGAACGGTTCATTTAAATTAGCGACATCCCAACTGTTCAACAAAGGGCTGCTTTTATAAATCAAAGCATTCTCTGTAACACATTAGCATTTATCTCAGTCTTTACACTGTAAATATGTACCAGTCCTTCACTTTACATTTCAAATAAAAAGTTTGCCGAGACAAAGAAAAAGGGAAAGGAAAAAAAAAAAAGAATAAAATGTAAAACGAGGGAAAACACGGTGGAAAGCACCGCGTGGAGCTGGTGGGCCTCAGCGCCGATGGCGGCCGTGACCCGAGTGGCCACTGCCGCCGCCGTGGTGTTTGCTCTTGTGAGAGCGCTCGTAGGAGCGCGATCTCTCGCGCCGGTCTCTGTGGTGTCCTCCACTCCCGCTGCCACGCTCGTGCCGGTGCTTTTTAGACGTCAGGTCAGAGGAGGCGCGCTCGCGCTCCCTCTCGCGCTCTCGCTCCCTCTCTCGGTCTCTCGGCTTGCTCCCGGATCGCGAACGCTTCCTCTTGTGTCCGTGGCGAGAGTGGAGCTTCAGGTCGTCTGAGCGCTGCTTGGCTTTCAGGTGCGGCAGGAGAGGAGACGGGGCGGCGTGGTTGGAGTGTCGCCGTGGAGACGGGCTACGGCTGTGAGAGCGGCTGCGCGAGCGCGAGCTGTAGGTTCCCGAGCGACTGCGCCTGCTGTTGTAGCTGAGAAAGAAGATGGAAAAAAAGAGAAAAAAAACATTAAAAACAAACAAAAAAATAATATACAATTACAGGGAGTCCTCGGTTTACGGCGTTGTCGACCTTCGGCATTTCATGGTTATGTCGGTCGCCATCTCCCATAGATTTATTAAAAAGTCTTAGAAAGAGACTGTTTCCATTCGCCATTGATATTTAAATGAATGCGGCGCTCAGGATCGACCTCTCAACCAAACCCGACAGAGCTCATACAAACCCTGAGCACAAACATACGGACCAATCAGAACAGAGTCTTTCGCCACGTCAGCCAATCAGCGCGATTGGTTTGCTTTTTTCTTCTCACTCCCTAGTTGGAGATCCAGGTGCTGTATCAGGCGGTTTTAACATTATACAGCATCGCACAGTGTGTGAGCTCCGACTAACGGCGAAAATCGGGTTACGTCGAGCCGTAGGAACGGAACGCCGCCGTAAATCAAAGACCCCCTGTATGTATTATTTAATTGACGCGAGCGTACGAGCGAGGGCACCATGAGCCGAGCTGACCCAACACATCACACATGCATGCTAATCACTGGTTCAAACGGGAGTGTGGACTCCAGGTACTCACTGTCGTCTTGGAGAGCGCGATCTGGATCGAGAGCGTGTTCTCGAGCGAGAGCGGCTCCCGCTCCGACTGTTCCGACCAAGTTTACTTTCCTTCCTGAGACTGAAAAAGAAGGGAAAAAAAAAAAAAAAAACCCACTTTATTATTCCCTGAATTTCCGCAGGAAAAACATCCCTGCAGACAACGTCCTGCGCACACTCACCCGTTGTGAGGACTCTTGGAGCCCTGTGCCCGATCTTCAGCCTCCTTCTTCACTGATTTAAGCAGCTGAGGGTTTGGAGATTTCTCATCCGCCTTCATCACGTTGGGAGAACCTTCAAGAACGAGACGCACACAAAAAACACGCCAGGTTGGCACTCCATCACAGCTGAACGCATGCACTTCATTGGATGGGGGGCTTGGGGTATCCTCGTAGGTGGTACCTGGTTTAGACGCAGGAGAAAACCCGCCGAGCGTGGAGAGAGCAGGGGTTCCATCTGGGTTCAGCCCCTTAGCCTTCAGCTTGGCCTCCTGCAGAGCCACCTTCCTCTTCTCCACCTCCCTCTCCAGGAACTCGTAGTTTGGCTGAAAGCAGAGCACAAACAGGACATGAGCAATAAATACACAGCGTGAAAACACGAACTTGACTGCACAAAGAGTTGACTAAACTTCCTCCTTTATGAACGTGAAGGTCAGGCCAAAGTCATCTAAAAACACTTCAAGTCAGAATGGACTGAAAAGGCAACGTGTACCTTCTTTCTTGTGTACAGCTTCAAAGTAGTGATGCAGATGTCCTTGATCTCCTCTTCTGTGGCTCCGAACAGGAGATACCAGTGTGGCCGAGTCGGGAGAGGAATCTGAGATGGACAGTGAGACACGTGTAAAAAAAAAAAAAAAAAAGTGCTACGTTTAACAATGTGTACGCCACATTTTTTTAAAAATTATTCTTTGGTACGTGGTGCAACCAAATCTCCATTTCCTGTTTTACAGTTTTCACGAACACGTTGGAAAACACACAATTAAAATCATGAGGCCATGTCGGCTTCCCTGAACAAGCCGCCTCATTTGAATACATAAATTTTAATAGACTTGCCTTCATGTAAAAAACCAACGAATGCAAATTACAAAAAACACCTCAACCCCAACCCAAACCCCTTCCTCTGGTCAACCAGTCCTGAATGTCATGGGTTTGCATATTGAAACTAGTGTTATTGTGGCATGGAAAGCATTCAATTCAATTTGTACGGCCCTTTCAACTCCATTCAGCTTTGCAGAGGTCAGGATGTAGACTCGGATCACTAACGAGCGAAGGGAAAAAAAAAAAAAAAAAAAAAAAAAAAAAAAAAAAAAAAAAAAAAAAAAAAAAAAGACACCGAGAGAACCCTTTGGCTCTTGGTTACAAATCTACGTGCATTCATCGTCTCTGTTTCTTATCCGAACGGAAAAATAAAAACCCAAGGGACCTTGGAGTTAAACTTAAAAAAAAAAAAAAACAGGCAAGCATCAGTGTGATGAAACAGATCGATGAACTACCTGAAGAGCCCGAGCGGCGAGGTAAATGCAGGCACAGGCTATGGTCTCGGCTTGAAACCGCACGAACACGTTGGTCCGCAGGCTGTCGTTCATGTAGTTCCTGCAACACAAAAGGTGAAGCACAACATTGCAGATGTCTCCCTGAGCTCCAGCCTCTGACATCCACCACCCCCACATCCCGCTTCCCATGACACAGTGCGTTCATGACGCCTTTACAGAGACTCGTGTTTAGCTTTGTCCATTCCCGCCCTCTTCTGGCTCAGCCTCGCTCACTTATGACTGCCTGAACATCAACATTGGCAGTTCTTGCTTTGTTTATTTAAAAAAAAAAAAAAAAAAACACAGACATGCAGAACAAATTGAGAGTGTTCACACTGCAATGGCTCAACAAAAAAAAAAAGCCCGATTCACTGGCTGTGCATGCAAAAAGTTTCAAAATAAAATAAAACCTATGATCATAGGCGTTACATGCAAATCAGGGAATTTAACTATAAGCTACAAGGCAGGCATCCAATTCCATCCGTTTTCGCCCGACGCTCGTGAAACGTCAGGGTACGTGTCACCCAAGACGATGGGTCGAGCTGCCTTCGAATGCAAATGATGAGGTTGATGTGAAATGGGGAAACGGACAGATCATGGTGTCATGCAACTCCACACACACACACGAGCATGCACCGAAGGGCCACGGAAGACATTCGCGCAGCAGTGGCCACCCAAAGAACGGACCGACGAGCGTCTCCTGCGACACACAGCTGACTACCAGAAGTTGTAGGATCACAATACGCTCCGGACGTTACGGACTGACGCACGGTGATGTGATTTTAATCCTCAGAAGCTGCTGAGTGAACATGAGACGTAGCTGATCAAGTATCCGGCGTCAAATGAACTCCCAGGCTCTTCTACTTAAAGGAAAACTTCACCCTGAAACACATTAAAAGCATTCACCAGGAACAATATTGACTCCTGCGCTGTGTTGGTCAGGGTTACATTTTTGTTCAACTCTCAGAATAACGTGCTGACCCGGAAGAAGCCAAAAAATAAATAAATTACAGGAGAAAACTGCCATTTAAAAAGACAAACCAAAATAAATACATAAATAAATAAACCCTGTTGCCTCCTCAAAGCACCGCTTCCCACTTACAGATTAAACAAGTGGAGAATTAGACTCAAACTCCTAGAACGCTTCGCAGACACTCGTTAGGGCAGAAACCCGACTCGCTAGTCGGCCATTTAAGAGATGACCTAGTGTTTATTCGTGAGTTATTTATTTATTGATGTTAATTAATTTATTAGATGTACTAGTGTTAATCTCATCTGATGTGAGAGCAGCGTCCTCAGGCGAGGAGGTGAAGGGGCTGGAGGGACTCAACGCACCACACCACTCCCTCTTTAGGCACCGATATAAAACCCCCTGCACCACTACGAGTGGGTAGTCGACGAGCCTTGTGGGGAAACTAAGGAAACCGTTAAACAAAGTGAAAGTAGGTCACCGTGTTCATGAAAGATGTTGATGTGAAATACTCAAGAGTCGTTCAGGGTGAAGTTTTCCTTTAAGGTCTTAAACGCTCAAAAGATGTGCAGCTCACTCCCTGACGCGACGAGGAAAAAGGAAACCAATCCTTGGAGGAGGATGATCCCTGGAAGACACATTTCTTAAAAATAAATAATTAAATAAACGAAAATTTCCCACATCAGTGTGAACACACAATACATAGGTACATTTAGCTACAAATTAAAAATAAAAAACTTAAAAAAAAAAACTAACACCACTATTCAATACCTACGTGCTTAACTGGTACACTTCAGATAGAAATGTGGAATTTATACTAAATAACGGAAAAAAGAAAAAAGAAAAACCTCGTAGCAAAACAAAAAAATACAAATCCTTTTGGATAACCCCAAGAAAACAAGTTGATGCTGCCAGATGGAAAAGGCCCCCTTCAGTGATTCTCGGGCAGAGAGCTCTCACTGGATTGGCCGTCTCGAGACGGGCAGCCAATGGGAGGGGGGCCAGATTCCTGGGGTCATGTGGTTGGAGGAGCAGAGTTCAGAGGCTCTTTATGAGACTTACCATCATGGACTACCCTTTAATTAAAGAGTAGAGAGAAAGGACAAAGTTAAACTGAGATCTCCGTTTGAGTGTTTTATGAAATTACAGAGAATAAAATTGTGAGGAAATAAAAGGACGACGATAAGATAATGTCTGAGAGCAGACGATTCCATCATCAGGTACAGGGAAAGGACTTTATTTATTACAAGAAAAAAAAAAAAGCATTAAAATAAATAAAACGTGCGCAGAGCACAGGATTTAGTACTGACTAGACAACGAGCTCCTATTCAGAGAGTGGTTTAAAACTCACCAAGCTGTCTGGACCAGTGTTTGGTTCTTCTCGCACTCGAGGACCTGCAGGTACATGACGATGATCTGAAACGAGAGGACGGCGCAGGTTACGCCATGGCAAGGAGCGGCCGGAAGGCACAGGTGTGCCAACCACAAGTGCATCAGATCCTGACCTGATCTACGTCAATGTGGAGAATGTGGGCATGCACTGACGTCTACGGTTCAACTGTAACGTCTCGGGGGTTTGTTTACAGTTCTCAAATGCTGAGGTTTGACGCTGCACACGATTTTAGCATTGTCCTGCTCTGCTGACTGACTACGACAGAGCACAAAGGGCTCCATCACCTGACAATGGGCTGACTAGTGTCGTGTCATGTGTGATGAGGGGAAAATGAGACAGCGTGATGCGTGTGATGCAAGACTCACCTTGTGCGGATGCTTGACGTGGACACAGAAACCCAGCTCCTTCAGCACACGTCGCTCAGCTTTGATCACCTGGTTTTTCGTGTTTATGTAGTTCTGATCAAGTATCAATGGGCTTGCACTCCTGATTAATAAAGGAATGAAAATACGGTTGTTTTCCCCAACCCAATTATGTCTCAAGAAATGCCAGAGTGCCTTTTTGTTTGTTTCAGTTTAGAGAAAGCAAAAAAACAAAACAAAAAACAAAAACCCCAAAAAGCAACTTTTTTCCCCTTTCCAACCAACTAAAGGCAACAGGCCCATTTTATTTTTCCTCTTTGTTGTTTTTTTTTTTTAAATTATTTTGAGTCCTGTAATTTCAGTAGAAGACTGTTAGCCCTACCACAAGTGACAGTGACGCATAGGCTAAAGACACAAATTTCCTCTTACATCACAGCTTGAACAAAAAACAACACACCTCTGAAGCCCTGGGACACTGTAAATGGAGAGACATTTCTAGCTGAAGAAGCCATTGAGACAATTCCAGCCCTTCAGCAACAGTGAATAAAACTTTACCCAGGACTTGGAGACACCCCCCCCATTTTCCGGCATCTGGAAAATAGCTCCAATGTATCCACAGAGAGATAAAACACTCATATGTGGCAATGAACAGGAATTAAATTAAATAAACTGCATCATGAAATCTACTCCTATATCTACGAAAAATCAAATCAACAGTCCTAACAAACCCTGAAGAATCCTAACAAGAGGGAAAGATTAAAACACACGTGACAGAACTAATGTGCAAGGGAAAGGGCTACACATTTGTACGTGTGAACGTGTAAACAGACACAGGGTGGAATTTTTTAACTGAATAAAACAAAATAAAAATCAAGCAATACGTGAAAACACTGGAGAGGCACCCAAAACTGAACTCAACTGGTGGCTATAAAACAATTCCTTCCATTTTGGAGAACAAAATAAATTGCAGCTTAAAATGCACAATAAGTCATAGCTTCAGTGTTTTAAAAATAAATAAATTAATTAAAAAAAATAAAATAAAAAAAAAAAGGCATAAATTTGGACTAAGTGCAAGTTTGAGAAAGGTCGCCATCACTTAAATGTAATCTATCTATATATAAAAAATTCTTTTTGCGTTTGAAACGGAAATGACGTATGACCACAGAACATCTTGTACGTGCGTATGAGTGGAAACAGCGCCACTAGCGCTTACATTTTATATGAAAACGGTGTAGGTACCAGGAACTAATCACTTCGCTTGTGGACGCCATTTTTATATCTTTACGAATCGTTATTTGTGTGAGTTATTTTACTGATATTGAAAAGAAGTAAACACCTATTTGGGCAGTCATTATTTATGAAAACTTTGATCTAAATATATCAAATTCTTTTCGTGTTTGAAACGGAAATGACGCATGATCGCTATCTGTGGAAAAATAAAATTGGTAAGTAAACTTATTTTATAAATACTGCATTTTATTTTTTTCCCTTGCACTCAGTGAGTGAAGCCACCAGGGAATCAGCTAGTACTTACTATAACAATCACTGTTAATTATTAATGATAAAACATTACAATCTACAGCGACATTATCCTTAGAATTATCCATGATCATCATCATCTGTACTGATATGACGATTATTAAATAAAAAATGTGTCAAAAGAGCATTGATTGTATACGCAATATAAAAGTGCTGACACCATGAATGATGTTCAAAGCTCTGTATGGATGCCCTGCTGTTAACCATGAACTCAAAAAGCCCCTGGTTTAACAATAAGCCGGGTGCAAAGTGTCCAGATGGTGGTGCTTATTTTAATCACTTGCTCTTTGAGGACCCAATCGAGTGGCACTTAAATGAATGGCCCTAACCTACGGTGTGTTTTCTGTGAAAGCTGTGATGTCTGAGGTGTTTCTCGGTCTGTCTCACTGCTACAAAGGATAGCATCATCACCTGCGTTAGAGACCACAAGCTTAAACTGAGCTACAGGAGTGAGCCAGACGCTGCGGGACCAGCGGCCAACCTTTTGTGGTCCCCGAGTCTCCCAGTGAGCGCGTTCAGAGCACTGGCGCCTCCCAGGGGAGCGGGGGGAGAGCCACGCCTCACTCGCACTGTTGCCATGCCGACTGCTTCAGCTCTACGTACCATTCCACATCACCCAGGCTTTGGTAAATGTAGCTGGTCGCTGTTAGTTGGTTGCAAGGGAAAAGAGAATTCAAGTTAATACCACAGTCTTTATTCAGCTGAACAGCCCTATCACCCCAAATCCCACTATTAATGTATCTACAAATCCAATCATTCATTAATCCTTCACTGTTAAAAAAAAAATGTCATGGCTCTAAATGGTTAGGATGCATTTTATGTTTTTTTTTTCTCTTTTCACGTGTGCGGGTAAGCAGACGATTATCTCGCTCTTACTACCATTTATGACAGATGATGAAACTGAAAAGCCTTAAAATGGTTTAGAGTACAGAAATCAAACAAAATGGCACTCAAATTGGCACAATATTTAAAATAAAAACACATTAGAACAGCACAGAGACTAATCACGGTTAGCAGGTTTAAAGTATACCTGATTCTCTTATGTAAAGTGATGAGGTTACATGTTAAACAAAGACAACTCTGTCGAGGTGAAAGGTTTGGCTGGTACGAAGAAATCAAACGAGAACAGTTACAGGAAAACTGAAAGTACGACTGCGTGCTTACCTTTTGCCTCTGATCTGCCTCAAATGATGAAAGACATTGATCACGTCCCTTATTCGACGTGGGGCTTCTTCGATCTTTGAGGCCAGATTGATACAGGCCATGGCAACAATCTGCACAGGGGAAATAAAGCGAGGCAACATTGTGCTGTGAGCATCATACACACAAAACAGACACACCTGAAGCAGACAATATGAAACATGGTGTAGTTTATCAAACGTCTTGCCAATTTCTGAATTAATCGTGTGTTCTGGGACGACATGTCGCAAAGCCTGCTTTGGTTCTTGATAGTTTAGGCCCCCCAAAAAATTAAATATAAAGATATGACAAAAGATAAAAGTAAAGCAGAGTGATGACATCATGGCAAATGGTTAAAGGGGCAAAGGGGGAGATGAAAAACAAACAAACACAAAAAAAACATTATTTGGCCAAATAGCGGGGGGGAAAAAAATG
>JAQMCW010000036.1:1468567-1479799 GCA_030068335.1 Chrysichthys cranchii | reverse complement strand
ATAAAATGAATACCTAATTACAGTAACTTAAGGACTTCAGGCTTTACAACATGGCTGCCAGAATGAACGCTGTGGTCACGTACGCGTGCGCGCGCACGCACGTCCCCGGCCTAGCTACTAGCTTAAAAACAAGGAGAAAAATTCAGGCCAACTTACCTCAAAACTGTGTTTCACAAATGACTTCGAGTAAAAAAATCGATGAAACAGCACTTGCCCGGTTGCCATCGCCACCTGTAAAATAGAAAAATAACTAAAGTTCATCTTCTTCACGAAGTAACCGAACGCTGCAACGCCCGCCATTTTGTTTTTGTCTAGTCAGGTAGCTAGATAGCCAGCCAAGTTAGCCAGCCCACCTAAAAAGCCGTCCTTCTTACGGAATAATTTACCAAAGATACATATATCTCAAGCGGGAAATGTACCTGAACGCTCGACAAGCGGGGAAATAAAATTCACCCGCACTAGTCATATATAAAAATGACACTTCAACGTTCAACGTATAATCAAGCTAATTATTCGCGTTAACTAGCTTGCTGGTTGCTTTGTCCCACCCGTATTCAGGCAAGTCCCGTCTTTCGCACGGGGATTGGTCCAGGTCTCGCGCGTGCGCCACAGCTATGGCTTCTTCGCCCTCTGATTGGTTGTTCTACACGCTGACCAACCCGTGGCAGCCAATCAAAAATAAGAAGGGAAAAAAAGGGCAGCCTTGCCAGAATACAGGTGAGCTGTCCAGTCTCAGCTAAATCTCGCCGACATATTAAAATTTGAGTCGAAAACAGCCGCGTTGTGGAACAGACCTCGACACACACGAAGAACCCGCGAGTATACCTGTGGTAAACGTAGAAGTATCCCGGCTGCTTGTATGAGTTCGCAACCGAGGATCCGGAGGTCGGTTTCGGTGTGCAGGTCCAGGCCGTCGAGCATAGACGGAGTCGGGGACAGCTTTTCCTCCGGAATTAGCGAGTTATCTATAGTGAGGAAGACTTCCGAGTACACCTTATCTCCTATAAGGATACCCTCGTTGGTCGTGGCGCTGTTCGGCGCCGTAGGGACCGGAGCGGTAGCCATTGTCGCCTCCATCGAAGAACAAGCCGAACCCGGTCACCGCAAACACAAAGAACTGCTCGGCTAAGGGCGGAAGTGTGACGCATGCACGCGCACACGACGTATACCTCGCCCGCCACACAACACAGAAACTCCCCGCGGTAGATAACCCTCCGCGTTCCAGTTCAACCCAAAACAAATAGGCCCTCCCGTTTCCTGCTCGTGCCACGGGAAAGACCTAAAACTCGGGACAACATGACGTCATTATCCTGTATCGTGTGTGTGCGCGCGTTGTGTAAAATGAACAAACAGTACTTTTGAACTGTACTTCTTGTCCCTACTACTTTTCAATACGGAAGTTCTCGTGACGTCGATTCCAGAAAACCGCCAGAGCTCTCGGGTTGACCGTAGCACCTTGAGCGAGTCCTTGTATCCATCCGCGTCAACGTCACCACGTATACTAGCGTACTAAACAGTATGTAACAACTAACCCTCCCCAAACAGGAGCGTCCTATCTTAGCATACTGCTTAGCACGGTAGTATACAAGTACAATAACAGGCCTGTCACATGATCCCGGCGTCCATTTTGTTCTGTCAGACTTTCAGACACACCATAATGGGGGAAAAGGTTGCACAATATAGCTCTTTAATTTTGTACAGTACAACAAATGATAGATTTATCTGTTTCAAAATGGCTTCAACACGAGAACACATGTAAACCCAATCACCACAACAAAGCAGTCCAGTCCTTTCATCTTACACAGGATCCCAGTCCACTGGTGTCTGTGTTGACCCGTGTCTCTTGGTACCAGTTACCGATGTTACCAAACGCTCTCAGTAATGGTGTGGCTTGGAGTTTGAGATCTCAGCGGCGGTTTCCTGCGTTCCTGGAGCATTTTAAGTGATCCGTACTGCTTGTGTGTTCTCGCCAGGTCTTCTGCCGTCTCCCGCCACTCCGTCTTCACGGAGGGATCGGCGCCACTGTCCAGCAAAACTCTCAGAACCTGTTGAATGAAGTGTAGATATACATATAAGTGTAGGCACCATGACACAAATTTGATGAATAAAGAGTTATCTAAAAAAAAGGAATGACTAAATCCTCTTCTCTCAGATTTATTTAGATAGAAAGATAGCTTTGGTAAGGGCGGCACGGTGGTGTGGGGGTTAGCACTGTCGCCTCACAGCAAGAAGGACCTGGGTTCGATCGAGTTTGCATGCTCTCTTCGTGTCTGTGGGGGTTTCCTCCGGGTACTCCAGTTTCCTCCCACAGTCCAAAGACATACCCAGAGGGGATTAGGCTAATTGGCTACTCTAAATTGCCCGTAGGTGTGAATGGTTGTCTGTCTCTGTGTGTCTGCCTGTGGTGGATTGGTGACCTGCCCAGGGTGTACCCCGCCTCTCGCCCGAAGTCAATTGGGATTGGCCCTAGCTTCCCCCCACAACCTTAAACAGAATTAAGCAGCAGAACGTGAGTGAGTGAGATATCTTTGATGTCTGGGTTTGTTTTTGGTGGGCAGGTCCAGACTGTTGAGCATAGACCGAGTCGGGGACTGCTTTTCCTCCAGAATTAACGAGTTATCTAGAGTGAGGAAGACTTCCGAATAAACCTTGTCTCCTATAAGGATACCCTCGTTGGTTGTGGCTGTTTGGCACAGTAGGGACCAGAGCGGTAGCCATTGTCGCCTCCATTGAAGTATAAGCCGAACCCGGTCATCACAAACACAAAGAACTGCTTGAGTAAGGGTGGAAGTGTGAAGCACTCGCAACACCAATTACATTACCGTCATTTGGCAGACGCTCTTATCCAGAGCAACGTACATTTATTTCATTTAAGGGCCTGGCTGAAGGGCCCAGCAGTGGCAACTTGGTGGTTCTTAGATTTGAACTCCCAACCTTCCGATCAGTAGTCTTAACCCCCTGAGCTACCCCGATATCTTACTCACTTCTTTTTTCCCATAAATATCTGCCACAGACCACATCCGGTTGACTTGCTGATGATTTTCTGTTAAATATAAATGTGAACAAAACATTAGAATTTAGTTCTACGTTGTACTCTTGACTTGGCCCCATCAGGTTTTTATTTTGATCTTAGCCCACTTTGTGTAGTAGGGAGGACTGGGTTTACAACATACAGCCCTCTTTACAACCAATATGTATAAATACCAAGCATCTCTGCCATTTTATAAAACTGTATACTAGTGCTGTCACTTGAAACAAGTATCATGATGCAACAATTCAGGACAGTACCCTTCCCCTCGGGTAGAGTTCAGTATCCCAAGAGTTCTAAGAAGTTCCTTTCCACTTGCACATCTTGCAGTACGTCCTTACAAAATCTTGCTATTCTCTTAACTTCACGACTGGGTTTTTCTCGATTCTGTATTTTGCTACGCAGCGTTTGACCGGTCTTCAGATTGCAATTTTTTACTTAAGGATGTGAACTGCTACAATGTTTGACCATTACTTGCCTAACAGATGGGTTGTGTTTCAAAAAACCCTGCACTTCAATCCTTTCTTTTTCTTGGATGACTTCCATTACTATTTATCTCCATTAAGCTCATAGCTTCAGTGCAAAAGTACACAAGAAAACCTCATTAAGCGTCTTGGCAAATCAGCTAGATTTTTATCAATAAATGAAAACGTGGCAGCATTTGCTCTGGACATGTTTTGGTTTTGCTTTCATTCAACTATTTAGGCCAGTTTGGAAAAAGGCAAACACCATGAAAGCATTAAGTGCATAGGCTTCACCTATAACATGGGAATTCAGCTACATTTGGAAAGGTTCATTTACAAACAAAAAAATCCTTCTGGATAAGGAACTAACATGACTGAATGGCAACGACAGTTATCTTTTTGAATGCTTAACCATTAATGATTACTTTATGGCTATAAACAAGACAATTTAAGTGTTCTGATGGCACGTAAAGCCCACATGGTGACTTGCGAAAGAAAATGCCACCTTGCAGTGCCCTCTTTCTGTGGCCAAGTGCAACGGGGTCCTCCCCAGCCTTTCGGTGGCATCCACATCTGCTCCGTAATGCAGCAGGAGCTTCGCCGCTTCAGCGTTGTCCTTTAGTGAGGAGTAATGCAACGGGGTCATGTGAAGGCTGTCCCTGTCCTCCAGCCCAGCCCCATTCAGGATGAGGAGATGGAGAACAGCCCTGGAGCCACTGAGGGCGGCCAGGTGCAGCGGAGCGGCCTGATCCCTGTCCCTCATGCACACCTTCGCGCCAGCGGCTAGCAGATGCTGAAGGATCTGAGAGAGGATTGCAAGAACAAACAGAAAAATGGTGGATGAAGGATAGAGGACAGATCAAATGGTGCTAAGGAGATGGGAACAGTGCCTCATGATTCACCAGTGCAAATACCATCTGTTGCTCTGTGTGCACTTGGCTTGATGCACTGGCTTCATGGAGAAAGCCAAAGGGCAAAGAGACCTTGAGTGTACACTCAGTACTTGGCAGTGAGGCTAGAAAGCTGATAAATAACACGGACTCTTTTTTGGAGTGTTTTAGATACAAACATATCATTAAAGCGTTATGAAATCACCTGGGGTGTTCCTCAAGGTTCTTGTCTCAAATCCACCTTTGTTTTTGTTACCGTCTGTATAAAAAGACGTAAGTAGCTTTGTCATTTATTTACCAATTATTTCATTCTGGCCTCCAGCTATAATGGTGTTTTGATTCTTTGAGTTTTAATCCATTTTCACAGCTTTCCAAGTCCTAGCCAAGACAGCTCTCAATTTTGAAGGATAAAAGCTAAAGTCATTTTACTGACCTAGTAAAACTGGCTGCTGCATCCTTCTTATCTTCTGCTCCTGATATCTCACAAGAGAGCTAAACCTACTTGGAGGAGAGTGGTAACAGCTCTAATAGAATGCATTTTTAACAAACAGAATTGGTTAACGTTGCTTTACCTGACCATGGATGGGGGTGATTATTGATTTTTCTAAACCTGATCCTGACATCACCTTTTTCTCAGTAGAGCAGGCACACAGGTGCAGTGCCGTTCGCCCGTTGGAACCTCTGAGGTTAGCATCGGCCCCACGATGAAGCAGGAGCCTGACGGCTGCCTCGTTGCCGACCATCACGGCCAGCTGCAGGGGACTCGTACCCACTCCACTCGGACCCTCCAACTCTGCCCCGTTATCCAGCAGCAGCTCGGCCACATCGCCCCAGCCCCCAAACACGGCCCAGTGCAGTGGCGTCCACCTGCGTGAGTCCAGCACATCAGGCGACGCCAAGTATTGTAGCAGCGTCCGCGCTGTGTCCAGGTGACCACCAGCTGCAGCCAGGTGGAGGGGCGTTTGGCCACAACAGGAGCGTGCCTCGTGGGACGCTCCCTTCTGCAGGAGGTACTCGGTGGCATCTTTGTTGCCTCCCATGCAGGAGCGGTGCAGGGGGGTGCAGCCGACGAGATCCGGGCAGTTGACTTCCATTTTGCTGGTGTGCAGCAAGAACCTGAGCAATGCAAGGTGTCCTCTGAAAGCAGCATGGTGGATGGCCGTCCAGCCGCGAGGATCTCTAGGATACAAAATGCTGACAAGTTAATTATGCGTTAGCTTAAAATATTAATTAAGTACCATGCACACCAGTGGAAAATTCTTATGCTGGTTTGGGAAGTTATTCATTGAAGCACTACGAAATCGTCAGTGGAGTTCCACAAGGTTCCAATCTGGGACTTTTTTTTTTTTTTTTTTTTTTTTTTAATTTTTTATTCCATGGTAAAAATGCAAAATTAGTCTTCTTTCCTACAGATTATAGATTTTGGTATTAGACTAATTTAATGGACTAATTTCATTTTAATTGGGTAATGGTGAATTGAGTTGATATTTGGGAACGCAGACTTGATAACCCCGTACATCCCAATGATTTCCACTGTACCACAAAGTCAAAGGTCTAGATGACTGACGGGCAGTTAGCAGGGACGCCGTAATCCACCAGGGCCTTCACGTGCTCCACGCGTCCGTCCCAGGCGGCGTAATGCAGCTTGTGTTCGTCCAGCCGAGAGTGCTGTGCACGGGGACGACTGTGGAGCCTCCACTGCCTCGGCCTTACAGCAGAACCTGCAGCGGTGTGAATCTTCCTCTCTACAGCGCGCAGTGACACCAAGTCATGGAGCTCTATCCACTTCCACTGGAGCTCGGGTCCGGCGAATGCCATGGCACCAACACCCCCTGCAAAAACACAGCGGTGGGTTCTGGGGTTCTCCGTTCTCCTGGTGATGTAAATCCCGAACGGAATATCGGATCACACAAGACTCATACATGAACATCAGATGCTTCCTTGAGAATAATTTTTAACATCATCTGGTAACATGGGAGCTCAACAGTGATCTTAGGAATATGGATTCAGTGAAGCTGCTCTCACGATAATCAGTTTAAAACTAATGGCAAGCTGTTTTTATGCACGTGGAGGATCGAATGTGAAATGTTCCTGTGTTGGTGGGTGAGATTAATCACGCCATTAGAGTATTCGGTCACCGTGATCCAGCAGGGGGTGATGAATATCAGAGAGAGACCTGTAGATCACCCACACATGGCTGCTCTGTTTCACATTTAATAAATAAATTTGAGTTAAATCTCCAGGTTAGCATAAATCACAGAACAACCTTTATATAAAGTGTAATGTCATTTGTCGAACTGCGCCAACAGCTTGGTCTCATAAATCTTCTGGCGAGTGCTGGGCAGATTCCAGTGATCTGTCTCACACCGGCTATTCTAACACCACCCTGATACACCGCTCCTCCATGAGCGCTGCCATGACTTGTTAAAGAACATGCTGCTCATGTTCCTGGTGTAGTGCCACCTCGTTACTCAGAACATTCACATCACTGCATTAAATGGATATCAGGGGTTTTTTTTTTTTTTAAATTTGTCCCATGTCACACATATTTTTTGACCAAGCTCTTTGAAGCAGTCATCCAATCTGCCATAAAGTGTACGCTCTTCGTACGAGTTAACCACTGAACACATATCTATGCCTAAATGTGTAATATTTTCTGGCATATCTATGTTCTGTGAAACACTTTTTCACCTCGAGTAGACTCAAAATCACATAGCGGGGTATACAGGTAGTCCTCAAGTTACGATGGAGATGTGTTCCGCCACACCCATCATAAGTCGAAAATATCATATGTCGAACCACTGTGTTGAACCACTTCGCCCAGCATAGGTGTCTCAGCCTAGCTTAGGTATCTCTGCCTAGCTTATCCCATCTTAGCCTATCTTAGCCTAGCCTACCTAGGAGTCTTTTCCTGTAGAAGACATGCTTTTGTATTAAAATTAGCTCTTGAAGTACACAAAAAACCCATGGTAATGCACTGTACAGTACACCGATACACAAGGGAACTCCGTGAGTCGCGGGAGAGAGTGAGGCATCGCGCGAGGCGAGTGATCCGGGTGTCGTCTGCGTACTCCCGGTTGTCATCCGAATGTCCGCGTACGTCATAGGCTGTTAGGCTGGACGCCTGCCCATGAATTTTCAATATTTTCGAAATATCTTATAATTTTTAGCAGATCGGACTCGTCATCGTGACTTCGAAAAATCGTAAGTCGGGACACTGTAACTCGGGGGAGCACCTGTACAGTGGTTGTAAGTTGTTATTTAATGCGTTTTGTAACATGTCTTCACTGACTCATTAATATTCGGTATAATAGACCGTACAGCACTACTGTGCTAATCGTTTCCTGTTAAACGTCCAAAGTAAGAGAAGCGCATTTCTAAAACATTAACACATCCAAGAGGACACGGAGGACAGAATTATATAGTACTCCTGCTCAGTGTGTGTGGGTGAGACAGTGAGCCAAGCGAGGCCGCGCTGTGAGCAGTGGGGGATGTGGAGGCGTGAACGATCTGTCATGGAGTGGGAGTTTGGGAGCGTGTGGGTGGGACAGCAGCCAATCCACCGTCCCTGTGCGCTGTGCTTTTTGTTTTTTCACCTTACCTACTCCCGTTCCCTAAAATCACACCCTGCTGCAAAGCATTCACAAATAACAAAGGTTCAATAAGGTTTATAAGCTCGTCGCGGAAGGTCTGAAGTTGTGACCCGGCATTTCCGAGTCATTTTTATTTATTTATTTAGGATGGACATGCTGTTGAAAGTGTTTGAAAAGACACTCGGTTGCACCTTGCGCACGCTGAAGAGCTCAGAGCAGGTGTTTAATACACTCCTGGTCTAATCAACTCCTTTACGAGCATTTAAGGCATCGGGTCCATGTGTCCACAAACCCAGATACAAAGCGTCTTGTTCTGCTGACACGTCTCTGGGAAAAAAAAAACACCTAAGTTACCTGTTCACAGAGCACTCTTGGAGGAGGAGTTGTCCATCTTCTGCTCCGTCACCGCCCTGTGCGTTCAGCAAGTCCTGGATCTCAGCGTCCTCTCAAAACACACACTGCTTCCTCTGCTGCCATGCTGTACGTGTTCTCTGGGCTCCTGTGAGGTTGCTATGGAGAGAGCTGGGTCGTCGGCAGGGACGGATGCTATTACATTGATGGCATATTAGCAAAAGAAGAGAAGAGAGAAGAGAAGAGAGGAAGGGAGGGAGGGACAGCGAGGCGCGAGCACCGCTCACCACGCATGCCTCCTGTTCCTAGGATACATCCTCAGTCCGGTTTAAGTGAGTATCTCGTATCACAGGGTATCCTTCACACAATTAAGCACCATGCTGGAGGGAAATCATGGTATCACGGTGTCATTATTTGCAATTAAAGTTATACACAGTGCTGTGAAAAAGTATTTGCCCCCTTTCTAAATTCCTCTATTTTGGTTTGTGAGCAATACTTGATGGTTTCTGAGGTCCTAACAAATTTAGTATGAGACAAAAGACAACCTGAGTAAATACAAAACACAGTGATCATACTATCTTGTGATTTACTGAAGAACAAACTCTTCCTAAAACCTGTTTCATCGATGTGAAAAAGTAACTGCTGCCTAAACATGGTACAGTGGAACGTCTGGTCACGAACGCCTCTGAAGACGAACAAAAAATCCGGCAATATTTTGCATCTGGTTACGACCGCATAATCAGGTGTTGAACAAACACAGCCCCGGCCATTTCCCCCTTCCCGCTTCATACGCACGTGCCAGTGTTTTCCCATTTTCTGTTTGCGTATTGCGTTCCTGACAAAGACGCACGTGTCCCTTTAATCGGTCTCGCTCAGATTTGTGTTTGTTCGCTGTCCAGTAACCTCCCCCCGCCCATCTTCCTCCTCACTTCCTTAACGCCAGTAGTCGACTCATGCAAGGTTTGTTTTCTTGGTTGTTTGACGTTTTTCCCGTCACTTCGAGACCGAATCAGAGATCACAAAATACACAGACCGAATAACAAAATGCACAGAGAAACACGTAATATCAAATATTACAAATCCCCTCACCTAAAGTGGTCAGAGGTTGAGTCTTATTCTCTGTATCATCTCTTAGCTAATTAGCCAACTAGCTTAAATGTGACATCATATATGATAGCACCCTTTCCCTTATAACAAAAGCTTGTGTTTTAGACAGCTAGCCAATGCTAGTCAGCTAACTCACTTTGTATCTCTCTGTCCAGTGCAGTGATTGTACACTATCCGGTGAGTTAGCTGGCTAACCTTGACTTGCTGGCTAAAGTACAAAGGAGTGATAAAGGCAAAAGGTTTTACTCGTGAATCCATGCCTTGTTAACTGTGGAAAGCTTTTTTTTCCCTCGACACATTTCTGTAATAGTGAGGTGAAGGCAGTAATCCTGCCAGATAATTATAGATCATTAGCGATAATTATATATTCTATGTATAACTTGAACTCTCCTTGCACGTGTCTTCTCCCACGATTGGCTTTTAAATCCCACACCCTCCATGCAGCAGATTTACAGCGCAGACTGCAGTTTTAACACAGTAGAAAATAACGTTTGTTTCAGTGACATGAAAGCCATGTAGTCCTGAATATCTTACAGGAAATCGGCCGGAACACCAATCCTTGTTTGAGGTGCTTAATGTACACGGTGTTGAATTTTTTCTTTCTACAAAATGGTTGTTCTGTAAACGCTGAACACATTCACTCACTCACTCATCTTCTGCCGCTTAATCCTGTTAAGGGACGTGGGGTGAAGGTGGAGCCAATCCCAGATGACTTCGGGCGAGATACACCCTGGGCAGGTCACCAATCCAGTGCAGGGCAACTCACAACCATTCACACTCACATTCACACCTACAGGTAATTTAGAGTTGCCAATTAGGCTAATCCCCTCTGTGCATGTCTTTGGACTGTGGGAGGAAACCAGAGTACGCAGAGGAAACCCACACAGACGCGGGGAGTACATACAAACTCCACACAGAAAGGCGCCCAGGGTGACCCCGGGGATCGAACCCAGGACCTGCTGTGAGGCGACAGTGCACACCACACCACCATGCCACCCATGCTGGATACATTTATCTTGAAATTGTCCATGATTCCAGACAAATGCGTCTCAAGGGCCATTTACGTAAATGGAAGGCGGAGATCGGAAAGCTGAAGATTAATGGATTCGTTACTGAAACATTGCTGTGTTTAGCACAAATTTGTCTAAAAAAATGTTAAACCTGGCACAGGGAAGGTCATGTAGCTATGATGTTACTGATCATAAAATAAAAGAATTTGTTAATCATGCACCTACAATTATTACACCAGTATGCCACAGTTTAAAATGTTTATGTGTTCTGAGACGTGTAGTAAATGTAATCTGTACCACAGTGCTGTGGAAGAAAAGCAAATCAGGGGCCGGTATGGTGGATGTGCAACATAATGTTATAACCGTATTGTTGATATCGGGACGTATTGAATTTTTTGTAACATTTATGGAAGGAGTATCCAGTGTCAGCGTGACAGAACAGTCAGAGGTTAAGCTGTAGTAACAGCTGTAGTAACAGCTTTCATTATTTCTCTCGAACAGTTTACGCTTTGCAGTTATTCACTAACATGACCAGGTGTGTTTTATATCTTATTAGCTTAAGAGAAATAATGCAAGTGATAACGGGAGCTAACTTGCTTTTTGGACGATCAATAATGTTAAATATACAGTAGACCCTCGACTCACGAACTGAATCCGTTCCAAAACATGTTTTTAAAGTGTATTATGGGTTTATGTGTGGCAATAAAACATGGAATAAAATTAAAATGACCTTAATTATAGAAAAATAAACCTAAATGAAATAAACAGATGATTTTAAGGCACGTTCCC
>JAQMCW010000036.1:1458103-1468467 GCA_030068335.1 Chrysichthys cranchii | reverse complement strand
TGGGGATTCTGAAAACAAAATGTCTGGAGGAACGAGTCTGGCCACTCAGAACGCACTATTCATTTAACCTTGGTTGTGATTGGCTGCTGGCTACAACGCATACGGTCGGGGAGAAGCAACCAGCATTCGCTAACATCCCAGTTCTTCACCCGTCGCAGTACTCGCTATAAATGTGATGTTTCTACGACTTTGACACAAAATTCACCTCGCTATACACTCGCAAATGTTTCCTTTATGTGTTTAATTGTGTCTAGAAAGTGTTTAAAGAGCATGGGAGGATCATTTAGGGCTTAAACTATAAAAAAAAGCATTTCAGGGTGGGGTCTGCGTATCGCGAAAGACAGGGGTTTACTGTATATACGAATTCACCTGCAAAAGTACAGCACTAAACAAACGACCCTCACCTATCTCACCCTTCTATTCATTAGCAAAGCCCCGCTTTAACAACTTCTTCAACTTTTAAGGGAGGACTGTCAACCGTTTCACGTAGGTTCAACCGCTAAAACAACGTACGCCCTTATTTTATCCATCTGTCGTCCCTTTTTCAGTCGCTTCCTCTCTAGTTTAATGCAGACAATTACACAATCACGCATTTTCTTCACTTAAATGCCCTTTTCATGTTTATTGTATTGCATAGGCATCACAGAGAAAAAATATATCCACGTCAATGCATATCTGTGTTAATAAACATAACAATGGAATGGGTTTATATCATATGAGATAATATCATACATGAAAAAAAAGACTTCTGGATGAAGTACATATTTAATGGTGATGTACCGTCAGTGTGCTGTGTTGCCAAGTTTATGTGGCAAATGTCGACACTGTATATATGTATATACACCACACACGAGTGCGCAAGCGGACGAGGATACATACCCATATGTGAATAATCTACACAGCTAACAAAATCCTACTCCGTCTACGAGTTAGTGTATTCTGTCTATGTACGCACATTGATAATACTTTTTAATATTTCATACATTCAGAGGAGCTCGATCACGATGCGTGAGTTTTCACAGTGAATAGTTCCTTGGTTATAAATTGGGTTGGGCTTTTTTTGTTTGTTTTTGTTTTTGATGACTTAACTGTGAGGCACACAGAAGGAAAATCTCCATCGTTCATCACGGTGAGAGAAAAAAACAAACAAACCCAGGTCGGGTGTACAGAGAACACGCGATTACATCCAGTGTGTAAGTGGATAAATATTTGCACAGCTGGATATGCAGAATTACACTTGGAACCAGATAAATGAAAGGAAACTTAAAAAAAATAAAATAAAACAGAAATCGTGAAATGTACATCGATTTGGCAAGGCGGCCTTGCCGAAGTGTGACATTAGCAGAAGGACTTAATGTGATTAGCTGACAGCGCGTGGATGTTTGGCTTATAGTCTCAAAAAGTCAAATCAACTCAAATCAAATCAAATCAAATTGGTTTGCAGAAATCCAAAAACAGTTCTAAGCAGAAAATGAAGAGAACAATTCATTCAAGAACTTCAGTTTTATTAAGTACAGCGGCGCCTGTGGTTCACGGACATGAAATGTCGCCAAAAAATACCTTGGTTCACGTGTAAAATTTGGTCAACGAACAGATTCCTTGACCGAAGCCATCTTTACGCAACGTCATCCCAAGCCCCCACACACTGAGACAGCGCGCTCGTATCGGTCTCCAGCAGCCGTTAGCGGTGTTCAGACGCGCTCTCAGCTCTTTATACAGTAGCCCCTCCCTGACCCCACCCCCTCTTCCTCTTGTCCATTCTTTCATGCCCGAACTCCTCCTTACAAAGGTACGCAAAGTGTGAACTTTATTTTACACTCCTGTGTACGTTTTTTTTTATTTTTTTTTTTACTTTCGTTAATATGTTTCTTTTATTATTAAGGCATTTTTTATACTATACTATATTGTGTTTTTCTTGAACGTTCTTACTATAAAAGCCAGAAAATTATCGAAAAAAAAAAGTATTATTTGGTAGGCTTGTGAACGAATTAATCAAATTTCAATGCTTTCTTATGGGAAAAATTGCTTTGGTTCACGTACAAATTGTTTCCCAGCCACTTTCCTGGAACGGATCGTGTTCGTGAACCACAGGCATCGCTGTACGATGATAGTTTAGTAAAATGTTAAATGCCTGTCAGGTTCTAGGAATAAAACCCCCGGTGTAGTGCTGTTCTAGGAAAATAATCAACAACACTATGATATGATGATGCACAGTTATAGTTACCAACCTGAAGTTGATGATTTTCCAATAAAAGCATGTCCCAAAGTGGTTTATTCTTCCTTTACCACAGCAATTTGTCAACAGTTACAACTTTTATTTATTAAAGAAGGACATGTAAAAAATGATTATGCATTTACTGTATAGTTGCACTTAATATTGTGGAATGTCCACAAAACACTTATATCAGCTATCCCTGTCTTCGACAGATATAATATATATTACCAAGTATAATATTTTTGTCTTATTTGTTTAACTGGGTTCTCTTTTATCTACTTTTAAGACTTGTGTGAAAATCTGATAATGTTTTAGGTCTTATACAGGTAGTCCTGTATACGTGCCGATTTCCCCATCGCAAGTGGAAAATATCGTATGTGGAACCACTGCTTAGCCTAGCTTACCCAGGAGTCTTGTCCTGTAGGAGACATGTTGGGTGTTTAGAAGACATGCTTTTGAATTAAAATTAGCTCTTGAAGCACACAAAAAACATGCGGTAATGCACTGTACAGTACACCGATACACAAGGGAGCTCCGTGAGTTGCGGGAGAGAGTGAGGCGTCACACAAGGTGAGTGACGTGTACTTTCTGGCATCGACTGCATACTTCCGGGCATCGTCCTCGTACATCTGGGCATCATCCGAACGTATCGTATGTCATACACTGTGGTCCAACTTACGATGTTTTGAAGTTACAATGACGATTGCGATACGCTAAAAATTCTAAAATATCTGGAAAATATTTAAGATTCGTGGGCAGGCATCGCTGGCAGGCCAGCGTAACAGTGTATGACGTACACTGACGTTCGGACGACACCCGGAAGTATGCGGGCTTATGTACGCGTCACTCACCTTGCACGATGCCTCACTCTCTCCCCCAACTCACAGAGTTAACTTGTGTATCGGTGTACTGTACAGTGCGTTACCGTTTGCTTCAAGAGCTAATTTTAATTCAAAAGCATGTCTTCTACAAGAAAAGACTTCTGGGTAGGCTAGGCTAAGCTAGGCTAAGCTAGGCTAAGCTAGGTTGAGATACCTAAGCTAGGCCAAGTGGTTCAACACAGTGGTTCGAGATATGATATTTTCGACTTACGATGGGTGTGGCGGAACACATCTCCATCGTAACTTAAGGACCACCTGTATATAACTTCTATGACCGTCAGAGCTGCTGTTATCCAAAATGAATCAACACTTTCTGACCAATCAGAAGAAATGATCGACAAAGTATTTTAATTAATTAATTAATTAATTAATTAATTAATTGATTGATTATTATAAATTATTTATTAGTTATTCATACACACAGTTTCTCAGTTGACTTGAAACCATTTCTGACGGGAAAACACATTGGTTTGGGTTTTTTTTTTGTTTGTTTTGTAAGGTTCTACATGGAAACTATTCCGGTTCTCCCAAAGGAACAACCAAGAGAGCTGTGTTTTCTAAAAAGCACTTACTACTGACTCATTCTAATCACTAGACAATCTCAGAATCAGTTCAGGGAAGTGTTATACACAGTCCAGAACGGCGTGTTCATTTCAAAGGCCAGATGTGAAAATCACAGGAAAAATTAAGGAAAAACTGGCAAGTGTTACCTAATAGGTGGATTACATTAGCTTTGTGGATGTGTGTGTGTGTGTGTGTGTGTGTGTGTGTGAACCTACTGTAAAAAAAAGTATAAAACATGTTCAGCGTTCAGTCAGCCTCTTTATGTGAGCACACCTTCTCAGCAGGCTGTCTATGATGTGCGGGAGGCCAATAAAGCTGAATGGAACAACACTGACATTCTCAAGTTTACCCCAAACACTTCATTATTGGAACGTGGATTCCAGACTAATTTATACTGCTTCAGTATGGAGTCATGGAGGTGACACGGTGGTTATTTTTTTAATAAAATGTGGCTATAAATTAATAGATTGGCGGCAACGAGATCTGTTTTATGTTCTTTAGTCCTCAAGGGACAATGCGTATTTTTGCCCGTGTAAAAGTCCATCGAAAATGCCCCCATTTCAAATTAGTACGAGTTTTATATAAGGTTCTTCAGCACAGATGGGGTGGATGGTGTAAATTTATTTATTTATTTATTATGATGATGTAAATTTATGATATATAATAAATTGTGGACTGAATGACAAACACACGATTGGACAAAAGGTTTCATTTGAAAGTTGGTGCTTAAAAAAATCAGACAGTAAATAAATAAAAAAAGAAATGGCTAGTTTATAATAAAAAAATAAATAAATAAATAAATAAATAATAATAATTTCTACTGCTAAACTGTAAGACTGTAGTTGATAAGCAATCTTGATTGTTTTCTTGTTAAGTCACAGATACAGTGGACCCTCGGCTTGCGAATGCGTCGGATGGCGAACAAATCGATGTACAAACTAAATTCCTGAACAGATTTTGTCCAAATCCTTGCCTGATGTACAGACAGCCAACCCACGTTTCATGCCACAAACATTCAGTTCCGGTCAAGCACTCGTGGTGTGAACGTTTTCAACGCATTTTTTTCGTTGTGTTTCTCTGCATTTTTGCTCTATAAGCTTATAAGGGAACGCACATTAAAATCATCTGTTTATTTCATTTAGGTTTATTTTTCTATAATTAAGGTGATTGTAATTTTATTCTACGTATGTTTTATGGCCACACATAAACCCATAATACACTTTAAAAACATGTTTTGAGGCTGAAACACATTCACTGGATTTACATTCATTTCAATGGGAAACACTGATTCGGGTCGCGAACAAATCGGGTCACGAACAGAGTCTCGGAACGGATTCAGGGTCCACTGTGTCTCAAGATGCAATTTAAAGCATCTACATACTACTACTATTAATAATAATAATAATAATTTGTGAATTATACAAACCAACCTTGCAGAGTTCGTAGTTTAATCCATGGAAACTATTGTATTTTTATAAGCAAGACAGAGAAATCGAGAAGGAACAAGACTCGCCTACTTTACAGCATGAAACACCCGCTTCAGTACATGACACACTCCCTGTGACAACACCTGGAAGTTCCTAACCCAACACCTGGATCTAACACCAACCCTAACCCCAAGCCTAAAGCCTAACCCTAACCATAACCCTAACCCGAGCTAATAAGGCTTGTGTAATGTGCAAGATGGAGACTCGGTGACGTGGGCGTGTCATGTAGTCAGCTGTCGTGTAAGTCCTGGTGTCCACAGTTAGACCTACTTAAGGAAATGACTTGAATTAGACCATCATGTGTGCAGGAACCCGAGCCATGGAGATGATTCATGAAGCCATACTGGAGTCACTAACGTTGAGTCACGGCTGTATCACCTCACATTTTTCCACCTGGATTTAAAGACCATGCAGGTACACCTCAGAGTTAGTTAATGCTCTTCACATTTTGTGGTTTGTCTTCTTTTTGTGTTGATCTTTCTGTGTGTCTTTGTCCAGATGTCTCATGCTGCACTCATTTCCTAGCGTGGGTTCCTAACGAGCGTTCCCACGCTGTCGGCATGTTCTCGGATGTCTCCGACCAGACAGAGTGCTCTGGTGTCGTGCTTTGTGATTCAGATTTGACCTCTTGGTCCTAAGCTAGCCTAAGATGATGTATGTAAAATATCGAGATTAGCCTGTCCACCTTTGTTCGTGTGATATCTGTAATATATTGTTACCCAATTAATCTGGTTTTCAGTTAATCCAAATTGTGTTTATTATTTTGCCCTGCTTTGGCCCGACACCGTATTACCGGTCATGCCAGTCAACGTTCATGTATTGTAAACAAGGGTGACCGTGCGTCCTCCTTTTCCAGGACGCGTCCACTTTTTGAAGCGTAAAAATGCTTCCAAGGTGGGATATGTAAATCCCTGAAAAAGCCTGGGATTCGGCTTTTGCGTTGTACACTTATCATTCGCTTCGCAGGAGTTCGTCTGCCTCATGCCCCCATCCTGCCCCCAGTGTCCTCTTTGTCAAGGACCAAAATAGGGTCACCCTACGTAAACGGAGGTGCGACAGATGCACGTGCAGGTAAAGAGAAAATGTCATTAAAATAGGCAAGGGTCAGGCGATCTACATGGAGCATACAGGAGCAAAGACGAGAAAATCAAAACAAAGTCAACACCAGAAACACAAAGGCTTGGTGATGTCTGCTACGGGGAACAGCGTGTATACTTGGCAAGGGACGAGGGCTTAAACAGAGAAACTAATCAAAGGGGAAATCAGAAACAGGTGAAAGTAATCATGAGACAAACGAACATAAACTTAGGACGGGACAAGACAGGAGACAAGATGGACGCCAGAACAAACCCTGCGGCAATGTAAATAAACACAGAACAACGGGGACGTGCTCAGCGTGGCGCTGTGACGACAGGGGGAAATATGAGACAATAAACTTGTGACAATATATGTGGCTCTGTAAACCGTGAATTACTCGCAAGTGTGTGTTGTTTATACGTCCATGATTTCAGTTAACTATACAAAACTCTATAGTCAACTCCAAAAGTAATGGTACACCATGAAAATGAGACAGGAAATGGAGGACACGCATTGATGACCTTCACAAGTTATACAAGTTGTCGCCATGAGATACTGAAGATGTGACCAAGAATCATGTGACGCTACAATTCATGGGTACGATTTACTTTTTATGATTTAGCTTGTGCCGTCAAAATATTAGCTCATGCCTTCGATATACAGTGGAACCTCTGGTCATGACGCTTCCGAACACGAACAAATCGGTTCCCGACCAAAAAAATCCACCAAAATTTTGCATCTGGTCACGACCACATAATCGGGTGGCGAACAAAGACAGCCCCGGGCATTTTCCCCTTCCGCTTCGTACGCGCCAATGTTTTCCCATTTTCTGTTTGCGTATTGCGTACCTAACAAAGATGCACGTGTCCCTGAGTTAGACTCAGTTCATTGGCTGTACAGGAACCTCCTCCCCGCCCATCTTCCTTCTCACTTCCTTAACGCCAGAAGTCGACTCATGCAAGGTTTGTTTTCTTGGTTGTCTACAGGAAGTTTTTGTATAATTAAGGATTGTTCAAATTTTGATTTTTTTTCCTGTGCTTAAAACTCATTAAAAAAAGTTCACAGCGAGCGGTTTGTAGAGGTCTCATACGGACTCGTGCAATGTTAAGTTTTCTCTGTTGTTCAAGGTTTTTACATTTTGTTTACTATTGCACTCTGGTGTATTCGATGGTATAATTCAAGGGCGTAGATTTGGCATGGACGGAGGTGACGCGTCCCCACCAATATTCAGCAATCACTGATTTGTTCCCACCAAAAATTTGATCCCTTTTAAAAAAAAAAGAAAAAAAAAGAAAAGGGCGGTGGACCTGCTAAGAAAAAAGCCGCCACCCCCCTCTCGCAAAATTTTTACGCCGCCACCCCCACTCGCAAAACGTTTACGCCGTCCCGCATCTACGAGCAAGTTGGGGGGGCGGGAATGAATAGGTCCCCACCAATGTCAAGAGCAAATCTACGCCCCTGGTATAATTAACTGTTTTTGTGCTTAAAAATCTTTAAAAACAACCCAACAACAATATTTACATACAGTTCGTAGGGTTTGGAACGGACTAATCGTATCTACTTACAATCCAATGGGGAAATTAGGTTCAGCTCATGACCAAATCGGGTCACGACCAGAGTTTTGGGAGGAATTATGGTCATGACCAGAGGTACCACTGTATTCATAATGACTCTCCATGTTACCTCAGTGGCTCCATACTTAAACCTTTTTATTCCTTGCTAGGTTAACTATACTACATTTATAATCAGGTGTCAGTGTTGTTTTATTCAGTGTTAACATCCTCCCAGAGACAGTTGAGACAGTCTGTTGAGACGCTCTTCCTGGTGTATTAGCATTAGCAAGAAGTGGATTCTAACACTGAACACTTTGGGGCAAAAGAAAACAATTGGCTCTTTTATTTATTTATTTGTTTGTTTGTTTGTTTTTTTGCTACAGAGAGCGTGAATGTCCATGTTCTCATTTGTCAGAGAACATCCAATGTCTTCCTGCTGAGTTCAGAGTTTGATTAATGAGCTACCAGGAAGTGACAGGATTAGCATACTGGAATTTATTCTAATTATAAAACTCTACACAGGATCCCAGTGTTCATGTAGGTTTTTTAAAACGAATCTTACTTTTTGTAACTCCAATAAAGGCATATTCACCCATTTCCCCCTTCAAATGTGGTTCTCCTGCTGTTTACACAAACGCTAGCTACAAATTCCCAAACAACGGAGCTGGAAATCATAATGCTGCTCTGTTCACTAATCCAAGCAGCCATATAATATTTCTATAATATTTAGACCCATCGCAGAACAAAAGACACGGTGGTTAGGAGCTCTGTTTTTGAGCGCGGAGTACCAACTGCAACCACGGGATCTTTTCATGTGCAAAAGGCAGAGTTTTTTTGCACCACGTCTTTTTCGTTTGAGGTACGCCACCAGCTTTGATCTTGTCATCTTCACTCCATGTACTGAACGATCAAAGGCTGCCAGTGTTTAGAGTTTGGTACAGGATGTTTTTTTTCCACTTGAATACCGCAGAACCACATGACTTTTATGTCATCTTGCTCATCTATTCCAATTACGTGCTTCAAGATTTACGGTGAAGAGATTACATCATCCCAACACAACAAAACACTCAACAGTCAACACGGACATTTCCCAGAGTTCCTTCTGGTCTAGTAGGTCTTAAAGAGTTCTTGAAGGTCACCCACGGTGGCACTGACCTACAGGTACGTCGAAGCTTCTCGGTTCTCGCGCTCTTTGGCCTGCGCTACAGCCACGTTGATGCACTGCAGCCATTCCTCTGCGTGCTTCTCGTCCTCTGCCTTCAGCACGTACGTCTTGTTGTCCGTGAAGATCTCAAAAGCTCGAGGTAGACCGCGGTCCCGGCGCTTTTTAGCCACCACCTTCACACTCTGCACTTTGCTTAGCTCGATAGTGTTGTCGTCCAGCTCGTCCTTCTGGGTCAGGGAACAGAGGAAGCAGAAGATTAAATAATACTGTACCTAGTGCGTTACGTTACGAGGAGATCTATGAGGAGCCCTAACTGCAACTTAAATTGCCATAGAGAATATAGAAAAAAAAACAATTAAAGCTGTTAGAAATGCGTTAAAGTGTTGACCTAGCAACCTAAAATGACAAAAATACAGGAATATGAAAAGCAATTTCTTTCGTTATGAAGCAGGGCAGCTTCTGTAGCAGGTTCTCTGTGGTGAAGAATCACATGCATTTCTGTAAATGGTCATGGAGCTGAAGGTAGCTCATCAGACCAGACAGGTCCTACAGGCCTAGGGACATTAGCTCAGAGAGGGGAGGATTTGCTCAGAATTGTGTTTCTTCGGAGATTTTTCATCAAGTTTAGTCACTCTGATCTGATAAGCGAAGTAACAACGGGACTTGTTTAAAAAAAACAAAAAAAACCCCCAACAGTCGACGATGAAAAACAGGATGTCGAGATGACTAGACAGAGAAGTATGTATTTGTTCTCGGGTCAAATTCGAACCAGGCTCACACTCAGGACTATGAACAAATGAAAATTATTTGTTAAAATTAAATATTAGCTTTTAGGCTTAGTTTTACACTTCGGCCCATTTTTTTCTGAGGCACCCCTAATGAGTATAGTCAGGGAACGTAGTAATGTTAGCTACGTACCTTTCTAATGTTAGGTAAGTCAAAGATATATAGTGATAGATTTGTATGTTCTATTTAGCAAACTCAAAGCAATCTCTGTTTAACGTGACAGAAAGCGAGGACACCAAGTCTCAAAATTGTCTCCAAGAGGGGAAGAGACAGGGTTGCTACACTGGCAGTTATTAACATCGAACGCTCAAGCCACTTTATGCAACTGTCAGTCGTTCCAGATTTCCAAACCTACTGGCTTAACAGGTTTGTTTTTGTCAATCACTCCCTCATCTCACTCTTCTACCACTTAAGCCTGTTCAGGGTCATGGGGGGGGGGAGCTGGAACCAATACCAGCTGACCTTGTGCGAGAGGCGGGGTTACACCCTGGGCAGGTCACCAATCCAGCGCAGGGCGATACACAGAGACAGGCAACCATTCACACTCACATTCACATTCACAATGTAGAGTCGCCGATTACCCTAATCCCCTCTGTGCATATCTTTGGACTGTGGGAGGAAACCGGAGTACCCGGA
>JAQMCW010000036.1:1295528-1305684 GCA_030068335.1 Chrysichthys cranchii | reverse complement strand
TAGCCTAGCCTACCCAGGAGTCTTTTCCTGTAGGAGACATGCTGGGGCGTTTAGAAGACATGCTTTTGGATTAAAATCGGCTCTTGAAGCACACAAAAACAGGCGGTAATGCACTGTACAGGACATTGATACACAAGGGAACTCCGTGAGTCGTGGGAGAAAGTGTGGCATCACGCAAGGCGAGTGAGGTGTACATCTGGGCGTCGTCCGAACGAATCGTACATCATACGCTGTTACACGGACCTGCCAGCCATGCCTGCACACGAATCTGAAATATTTTCTAAAATTTTCCAATTTTTAGCGTATCGCAATCGTCATCATAACTTTTGAAAAATCGTAAGTCAAGCCGTCGGAACTAGGAGAACATCGTTATGTCCTTTCGGATATCCTCAGGGTTGGGAATTGTGCACGTGATGTTTGTGCATTAACCATTTGTGAGACTTGATGAACAACTTTGTTACCTTTTGTCACCGTAAAAACCATGTGGTGCTCTAACTCGAGCGGGAGTCTCCCCCGCTTAATACAGAGCTAAAACAGACTCGACGCTGTCTGTCTGTGGACTTTAGAGTGTTGTTATGAGTCACTGTCCATTTACAGTGTGCAAACACACGCAAACACACACACACACACACATATCAGCTGTGAGGTTAAAGCCTCTCTACAGAATGTAATCATAGACCAAACCCATGACTGACATTTATACACATTTCACATTGTAGTGTAATCTAAACCGAGGGCGCAGCTCGAGCCTCTCTGTTTTATCATTATGCTCATAATAATAATCTTAATCATTTTGTTATGTGTTTTATTCAGATTTTATACACTTACATGTTTTATTCTCTTCTTTCCATGGGGGTTTATCCAGTCCTAAGACATTAGGACCATAACTGTACGTTTTAACGTGAGCTACAGGTCTCTGACAGATGAGTCCGTCTCCTCCTTACGCTCAGCGTTCACGTCCGGTCTGTGGTCTGATTTGTGTCCATGAAGATCAAACCTCTTTCTTAAAGATCCCTGGAAACATGATTTGTCAAAATGTTGCACAAAGTAATTAATTAGCCAGCGAAGGTGTCGATTTGTGCAAGTGCTGGGGAAAAAAAAAATACGCACACACACACACACACACACACACAGCGGGTCCTCTGGTTACGACACAGTTCCGTTCCTACAATAGTGATGTAACCCGAATTTTGGTGTAAGTGGAAACACACCCTAGTCTAAGTCACGTCCCGATCCTAACATAGGTCTACAATCATCATCTAGAACATAAAAACACAACTAAGCCAGACAGACACCGATGCACACTGACACACACATATCTATAATATGCACACACACACACACACACGGCATTTTCGTGGTTACGTCGGTCGCCATCTCCCATAAATTTATTAAGAAGTCTTAGAAAGAGCCTTTGTTTACATTCGCCGTTGATATTTAAATGAATGCGGCGCTCAGGATCGACCTCTCAACCAAAACCCGACAGAGTTCATACAAACCCTGAGCACAAACGTACGGACCAATCAGAACCGAGTCCTTCACCACGACAGCCAATCAGCGCGATTGTTTTTCTTTTTTCTTTCCGTTCCCTAGTTGGAGACCTGGGTGTTGTTTGAAGTGCTGTATTCAGCTGTTTTAACATTATACAGTGTTGTACAGTGTGAGTTCTGACTAACGGCGAAAATCGTGTTATGTCGAGCCGTAGGAACGGATCTCCACCGTAAATCAAGGACCCCCTGTATATATATCCGGGGCTGTTTCTCCCTTTTCTGATCTCTTTACAATGTCGGATTTCACTTCCATTGTGACGGCTTTCCTCTCTGTCGAAGCGCGACCATCTGAAAACTCGGACTTTCCTTTAGGAGCCGTGATAAGGGACAAAATGTCGCCAAACGAAGCAACACAAATGGAACACTTGCGCTTTTTTTTTTACAGTCAACTTCCGCAACTTCCTCACTCATACGCCGCGTTACTGCGGATTCTTCCAGTGCACGCAAACTAGTTCGCTTACGTAGTCTGTAAGTACGGCGCAAACGGCATAAACCGGAACACTCAGTTTTTTAAAAGTTTTTATGGGAGCGAGCGTCGTAAGCTTGAAACGTCGTATGTTGAGACTGTCGTAACTCGAGGACCTCGTGTGTGTGTGTGTGTGTGTGTGTGTGTGTGTGTGTGTGTGTGTGTAAATCAGCCTAAGTCAGGTTGCATTTCTAGATTTGTTTCAACACTTTGCGAATGTTAGCAACTTTCTAAAGACATAGCAAAATTTCCTCTTGAAAAAGGGTAAAGCAATGAATTAAAAAATAAATAAAAAAATACGTCCTGAACCAAAAAAACAAACAAAAAAAAAGTTAACATTGCGCTTGCTTATCAAAAAGGCCTGCTGTGATCCTGAATCTTGCCGTGTTTGTTGGCACCGTTAACTCGGTGCAGCACTGGTCTATGTCTTTGTTTCTCAAACTCCTGAGACACCATTTGCCATGTCAAGTCCGCACACACACACACACGCAGAGAGAGCATGCGAGGACATTTTTGTTTGAAAGGCAGCAATGTTTCAGTCTCTTGATCAAGGCAGCGTGATATGTTGCGGTGTTTAGAGTAGAGTACTCAGTGCAGCTTTATCCTTTGCCAAACTATGTCCCAGAACTGAAAAAAACAAAACAAAACACGAATAAAAACCAGGAGAACTGCGGAAAGAGAATCCCAGCAGTGTGCTTGACTTCTGCAGCAACTCTTGCCTGTCACCCTTGTTGACGTTGCTGATTTATTAGCTAGTTATCAGTCAGTGTAATGCCGTTTTAACGCAGTGGGTCAGTCGATTAACCCAGCGGTTCGGCGTCTGAAGTTTGTGTCTTATTATAAATTCTAAGCTGCAGCGAGGAGATTAACACAGTTAACAAGTCCTGGGCGTCTTTGTCAGCTGAAGTGTCTTCCGTAAACGCACACCTGACGCCTTAAATCCTGCGTATATACTGTACTGTACAGCGTTGTTGAACTTTATAAAAACACTTGGCAGCCTGTATCGTTGTGTATTGTTATTTTTGTAACCGTTGTACGAGGGCGTTTTCAAATTTTGGGAGGCGGGGTCTGGGAGGGAATCGGAACGGTGGTTCCCGTCGTCTGGCGGCGTCTTGGATCTGAAATCCGTGTGCAGCGTTTTTGCTACGGTTTCCCGATTGAACGAATTGTCTGGTGCACCGGTGTGCAGTGTTGCGCTGTGGGCTTTGAGGTACGTTCTCTCGTGGTTGGTGGGTATCTCGAAGGGGTTACTCCGTCAGCAGCGACTTGGGTATGACCCCCACCGTAATGGAGACTCCCAGCGTCCTCTAGAGGCAGGTCTACTGCAGCTTGGTGTAGGCACCATTTGAAGACATGATCGTAAATATTCTACAGTAAAATAAATACAGTCACCCCCTGGATCCAGAAGAATACCCAGAATGGCCTTCTCAGTTGCAAGGTGTGTGCGAATCACGACAGGGTGTTCAACGTAGTCCAAGATGAGCGTTCTCATGAAGTTCCAGCGAGCACTTAAGCACTTACACAGCGATCCAGTCCAAAAGTTCTCTTTTTAAATTACGGAGAAGGATTAGCAAGGCCGCGTGACGTCGCTGAGGTCCTGTAATCACAGAGGTGAATTTCTCACACCGAACCTGATTTGTTTGTATTGTGTTTAGCGTAGCTAAAAAAAAAACAAAAAACAATTCACGTCGTTATTAAGCGTTAATTAGTGTAAATTAGATCGTATAATTGTGTAATGATATAATTATTAAAAAATCCCCTGTCGTGTGTGTGGTTGGATTTCCTTACTGAGAGATGATGTCTGCCTCTGTGTTAGGTTCATCCAAGGAAGCATCGTCTTCTCCTGGAAGTGTTTGACGAGAACCGCCTGGTAAGTATGGGTTGTGTATTTTTTTTATTTTTATTTTTTTTCTACCCTATAACTTTGGCATATTTACTCTGGCGTGAAAGGTGAGATGAGGCGTTGACTCTTGTCAAGCGTGCGCTGTTTTACTGAATTACTGCTATTTAATCATCGAAAGCTAATCAGAGTCGGATTGTGATGTTACCTCGGGTTTTTATAGCGTACCGTGATTGGCTTAATAGGGCGAAAAGCTGGGTCAACGCTGTAAAACATAAAACCACGGTCAATATTTATGGAGTCAGAGCGCCGAGGCTGATCCAGGATTTGTCACCTCATACTCGGTTTTCATGTGAAGGGCACGAAGCGATGGCAGATCAACCTCTTAAAGCTGAAAAGTATACGGTTCGGCTCTAAAGCCCTGGCTTATTGTTAACTTTGGGCTCGTGCCTGAATAATAGGCGT
This sequence comes from Chrysichthys cranchii, assembly GCA_030068335.1. Taxonomy (NCBI): domain Eukaryota; kingdom Metazoa; phylum Chordata; class Actinopteri; order Siluriformes; family Claroteidae; genus Chrysichthys; species Chrysichthys cranchii. The sequence continues at coordinate 1,301,363 of JAQMCW010000036.1, read as the reverse complement.
CTACCTGAGCTGGAATTTGCAGTGAATGGACAAGGATGGCTTTTTTGCAAGTTGCTATTATAAACTGCAGGGACTGGGAATTAAATACACCCAGGGGCGGCATTAAGAGGGTGAAAGTAACGCCATAAAAGTTGGTGGAGGGTTACAAGCTTCTTTTTTTGTTGTTATTGAATGACTTGTGAATGGTTTTCTCTCTAAATCACGGTGCAAGTCAAGCAAACTGCTGAATAATAAGGCTAGTGTTCGGTTTCACAAACAGCGCCGCTCCTTAATAAGTGTGTGTGTGTGTGTGTGTGTGTGAGAGAGAGAGTTTTCTGGCAAAAGGACATGCCTGTTGCCAGGTAGGAGAAAATTAAACATATTGACACCAGCCTTGACGTGTTATCTCTCAAGAATATGGCAGAACTTCACGTTGTCCCTTATAAATTGTTGCACTAAAACTACAATTTATCACTCAAAATTAAACAAAAACTACAACAGTCACAATTACACATAAATGCGTGATCAGTTACACAAAACTACACAATGATCAGTCAGAATTTAACAAATGGCAAGCTGTCATTCACAACTACACAAAAACTACACGTGATCACTCAGTTAGACTAAAAGTTGGCACTGAAAATGGAGCAAATACTTCAAGTTGTTACTTACAGTTACACAAAAAACACAAGTTAACTCCAAAATGAAACAAAACCGACAAGTTAACGTTCGGAATTATACCAAAGGTACGAGGTATCGCGCGAAGTTAAATAAAAGCTACGAGTTACACTTGAAATTAAACGAAAACTATGAGCTAACATTCAAAATTGAACAAAGGCTGTGAGTCATCATGCAGAAGTAACAAAAAGCTACGAGTTACCGCTAACAATTACACAAACTATGCGTTAAAGCTAAAAATGACACAAAAGCTACGAGTTAACGCTCAAACCTACGCAAAAGCTACGAGTTAACGCTCAAAATTGCACAAAACTGAGTCAGTGCTAAAAATCGCACAAAACTGAGTCAACACTCAAAATGACGCAAAACTACGGGTTAACGCTCAAAATTGCACAAAAGCTACGAGTGAACGATCAAAATGACACAAAACTGAGTCAACACTCAAAATGACACAAAACTACGAGTTAACGCTAGAAAAATTACACACAAACTACGGGTTAACGCTCAAACTTGCGCAAAAGCTACGAGTTAACGCTCAAACTTGCGCAAAAGCTACGAGTTAACGCTCAAAATTACACACAAACTATGGGATAACGCTCAAAATCGCACAAGAACTACGAGTTAACACTCAAACCTGAACAAAAAATTAACTCGGTTATGCAAACAGTCTTCAATCGAAATTAAACACACACTACGCGTTCATATTCAAAATTACACAAAAACTGAGTTCACCCTCAATGACCAAAACACCTACGAGTTAGCACGTAACAACACAGCAAGTGCATGAGCTATCACTCATAAGTAAACAAAAACTATGAAAATGACCCCAGAAGTACGAGTCGTGGCACAAACACGCGCTATGAGTAAGACGTCGAGTCGTCAACTTGAAATATGCAAAAACTACAAATTGCCAATCAAAATGCACCGAACGTACGAGTCGTGATTGGCTGTCTGGATAAGTGCATGACTGATCAGATGTACACACGTTTCTACTGAAGTGCACGTTCAAGGCGTGCATCAAGTGCCGAACAATGCTTAGATGGCTTGTTTTGCATAATGCAGGATTTTTAGCCGCATCACTTCTGGTGCAGTAAAGATTAATGAACAGTATTCTAGTTTCTCTGTTTTTTGTTAAACAAAATGATCCATAATTAGGCAATAAATTGGGTTGGATGTTTTAGCGGTCTTAAAAGTCATTTGGAGCGCCCCCCGACTATTGCTTCTCTCAAATTAACATACAGAGAGACTGTTTACTGACTTGGAAAGTCTGGAATAACTCTTCTGCATGCAATTGTTCCTGATTGATGGTGGCGGAATGGCATTGACAGATGAACAGGCTTAAAGGCCATCGCTGGCTGCCGAGGCATAGCTCAAATGACCAGCGAAGTGGCACACGTCCATGTGAGTAAGAGGGCTCACCAGACCCTCTTCAACACCTTAACCTTAATACAGAGGCTTTTTTGATAGAAGACATGCTATCAAAAGTTCAAGCGAGCTTCCAGGCAAGTTCGGGTTTCTTCTCTCCAACAGAGCGGCGATTCTTTGAGGGATTTATTTTTTTTTAGTCTTTAGTTTAATAGCCGTCAAGCTGCTGAAGTCAAGTACCGAGTTTGTAAACGTGCTATCTTTTAGCGGGGCATAGAAGACCACTGCCGACTTCTCAAATATTTTCACAACCCCGGCAGTTAAGAAACCCGATCCTCAGTTTGATACAGAATTAAGTCCGAAGCCCGTTCGGCTTTATTTGCGGTAATTTAACTCCATCGGAGGTAAAAATATGAGCAGGCAGGAGCTCGGGGGGGAAATGGGGGCTTGGCACAGAGGCAGGCAAGTTGCAGCTCTCTCAAACCATCAGGCACAGAAGCCTGTTGTTTTTGCAGTGTGCCGACCAGAAGCTGGGTTTGGGTTGTTGAGGATTTTTTTTTTTTTTTTTTTTTTCCTCTTTTAGGGGGTGGGGGCAAGGCCACGGGCTCTGGATATATTTTTGCAAACTTGCAAAGGTGCACTTAAAGCAGGACTGAGGTCTTTCTGTGGCATATCCTACAGAAGGGGGGGGGGGGGGGTGCACTTGGTGGGTGTTTGTGCCTGTTCATGACGGATGCCTCTGAGAAACTCACAGCCGGAATTTGGTTCAGCTCCTTAAAGAGAACGACCAGCGGGGAGTTCCCTGTCACACGGTGGAGCTCTATAGGCTGTGCAGCGCTGCTCCGTGCAGCACATTTGACCTGCACTGGCCATTAGCATTAGAGGAACCTCAAGAGGAATGCGACTTGTCACTGGAGCTATTTTGGCTATGCGCAAGCGTTAACGATTGTATTCACAGCGCGGGACTCGGAACAGTTGCATTGCAGCTTATCCTGTTCTGTTTCGGATTTTGTTTATTTTAATCTGCAATTAGCAGTTTCTTTTCGCTATGCCTGTTTGGGATTAGGGGGTCAGGCTGAATGGCACGCCATCTGCGCCTACATTTTGCTGCGCGGAGAAGTAACACCGACCCTCTGTCTGAAAGCTGTAGCCATGAGGTGGACGACGGGCTCGGGACACCTGCTCGGAGCCCCGCAGAACCCCTGACTCACTCCAACTCGTTTCATATGAAAGTGACTCCAGGGCAGCTGGCTCTCGGTCTGCCGCCTCTGTCACCAGATTATGGCAGCCTGCAACGCCATACTACTGTATTTGTACCCAAGGTGAACAGCAGCAGCGGGAACAGGAAGACCACACTGCAGATCTCCTTGCACTCTTCCAGCAGGCAGAATTTGGACGCAGAAGGTTGTGGTGGTGGGGTAGAGGACACGGACCCTGGGATTTACGATGGCAGCGCTGGAGTCGGCTCTGATGGAGGGTCGTGTAGCAGCAGCACGGCTAGCGACGTCGGCTACTGCAGCAGTAGCAGTATATTCGAGTCGGATGTCGCCGAGCGCAAGACGTCCCACGATAAAGGTACATGCCGTCGGAGGACCAAGGCTCCCTTGCGCCGCTGCTCCTCGTTAGTCATTTTCCCACGTAGTCCTTGCACCACGCCACCGGCTTCACCCGTCAGTCCCGTGGCAACCCCCCTGCTTGCCCCGTCCACCCGAGGATCTTTTCAGACCTCACACCAGCTTCAGCTGTCCACAACAGACGCGTCTCTGGACGAGCCCAAAGTCTCCGTCGCCTCAGCGGTGAACGGCGTGAGACTTTCCAAGAGCGGCGCTCAGCCCGCCGAGGTTCGGGATGCCAGACCCATCTTGCATTTTAGCGTTTCGCTCGACTCGCCGATGAGATCCGAACAACCCGAGGGGCATTCCGGCGTCCTGGCGCACTCCGCAAACCAGCCCCCACTCCCACCTGGGAAAGGAAACGTAGCCAGATCTGTGGTCAACATCGACTGCTGTAAATCCTCGGAAAAGTCAGAGGAAGCCAACACGAACCGTAAAGCCAACCGTAATCCGAAGCTGTTCCGTAGCACTTCAGCCTGCATGCTTCCCACAGGGAAGTTCTCGACGGAAAAGCGGCACCACACATGCCCAACCATCGGCAAATCGAACGCGTCTCAAGAGATCTCTTTTCACCGAGGCTTACAGAGGAGCATTTCACTCGAGGTGCCCGTCTTGAACACTGGGATATCATGTCATATGTCCAACACAGAACAGCTCAGCCGCATGAATGGGGCAGCACATGTGCATATATACGTGTCTCGAGGGAATGGTGTGAAAGTGCCCAACTTGCCAAAGGATACCAGCGCCAGGGAGAAAAAGGAACAGGCTTTTACCAGCCCCGGGGTAAGTATTCTGATCCTCCTGGGTTCTCGGTTGACCAGAAACAGGAAATGCATGAGGATACTTGGGTTTTTGTTTCCTGGTAATGATGGGTGGGTAGATGGTTGAAAAGAGCTGTCATGACCCTAAATGTTAGATTTCAAAAACCTAATGCTAAGTTTTAATGTTTTGTTATTGCCTGGAGAAGATGGTAGAAATGGAAGTTTAACCCCTTCAGCGTCATGGCTGATTATTCAGTGATCCCGTCATGTATATCTGGGCCCCAGGGTTCATCCTGGGTTCCACAGGTTCAGCACAAATCGCAGATTATTTTTAGCTTCAGTATTTGTTACTTATATAGATAAACTTTAAGGTTTGACAAGATCATTTATGTTCTCTCTTGAAAGGATATTACTAATATGCGACTAGTTTTATTAGATATAACGAATAATCTCTTGGGACGAAACCTCGATGCCTGTTCTAACAGTTAAATACCGAATTTGTAGAGAACCTGTTACAAGAAATGGCTTCACTTGAATGAACTTGAGTGAACTTATTGGGTGTGGGTGTCCCGTGACTCGTGTTTACTCGGTCTCTCTCAGCTCTGGTGTTCCCCCCCGGTTTTCTGAAGCATTTGTTCAAAAATTCATGGTTGATCTGGATTTGTAGACAAGTCCTATTTGTATGAATGGTTGTGTGTGTGTGTTTGTGTTTGTATGCAAATATAGTAAAGGGAGGGCAGGGGGTTCCTCCATTTTTATTCTTCTATTAGCACTATGAGAAATCCTTTTAACTGTTTACCTTGTAGCTAATTATAGCGGATAGCTGATAGCGCCTCTTGCAGGAGTATAAATATGGAGCTGCCTGTCTCCAGATTGTCTGGCCTCGGCACTGAAATGCCCCGTGCCAGCGACTCAAATTTAACGACCTGATCTGAGAGGAGTGCACATGGCTCGGAGTCAGCTGCTGGGCTTTGGGAAGGGAAGGGAAGGGTGGGGAGGTGTGGTGTGGTGTGGGCCTGACGGGGTATTTCTAGTCTCTGAGGTCTTCTGCGTCCCTATTTCGAGTCTCTAATACGTCTCTGTTATTAATAATAGCTGGCTTTTCCTGTCCGTGACCCCCTGTATAAGTCCTGTACCATATTTAAGCTGTTAAACGACAATTTCTACATTGTGCATTCTGGAAGAATTGGCAAGAAATGAATGTCTTGTGTAGAGCAGGGGTTCTCAGCTGATCGTGCAGGGATTGTTGGTGATCTTTTAAACGTATATTATTTAGGGCTGCACCGATACCACTTTTTTCCAAGCCGATACGAGTACGGGTATTTTTATTTGTGTACTTGCCGATACCGATACTTCTTAAATTGGATTTCCATGAAAGTGTCATCAATTTGGAGGCAGGTTTAATTTTCTCTTTTGCAGAGTACAATAAGCCTACAATA
>JAQMCW010000036.1:1226520-1247917 GCA_030068335.1 Chrysichthys cranchii | reverse complement strand
CTACAGACTTCACATTATACACTAGATACTGCACATTTTACACTATACACTACACATGATACACTATACACTGAACATTATACATTATACACTGCACATTATACACTATACACTGCACATTATAGATTATACATTATACACTACACACTGCATATTATACATTATACACTATACACTTCACATTATACATTATATACTGTACAGAACAGAATATGACACATTAAGCTCAAAATAGATTAATCAGTCAGTATGTTTGTGTATATCTGAGCAACATGTTGTAGAAATCTATAGACTTTTTAATGTGTAATTTATGTTTCACTATTAACAGGTCTCAACAACGAAGAGTACCAGGTTGTCATCGGCAACGACACCACCCGTTACATCGTCGACGACCTAGAGCCGGGGCAGAACTACACGTTCTACATTGTGGCATACATGCCAATGGGAGCCAGCCGCATGTCCGACCACGTCATCCAAAACACACTCGAGGATGGTGAGAATTAGATAAATAAATGTGTGTGTGTGTGTGTGTGTGTGTGTGTGTGTGTGTTTCTCTGAGCCTAAGGTATGTCTCTGAAAGGTCAAAGGGTGATCGTGCTAATGTGCTGGGATTCTGGTATACAACCTCGTACCCTTAAGTAGTCACTTCTTGAAAGATGAACAAAGGGATAAAGACAGAGAGCGGATGAATGAGGGGGGTGAGAAAGAAACAGATGAAAGGACTCTCTGGTGAATCATTAAACAGAGCAATGTTGAGTAGAAGTCTCACTCCTCCAGCTCAGGTCTTTTAGGATTTATACAAGTGTGGGTTTTATTTTTCACTCAGCTAGGAAGAAGTACGTAAATATTATTTATTGATAATGCAACACCGTGTACTGTATACACACTCATAAATGTGATATACATCCAGTCAGTACACTAAGAGTTAGCTGAATTAATTGTTAAAAGTAGAACTAAACGAGACTGGGTTAGAGTGTTAGGGTTAGATGGGTCGTATTGTTTAGTATCTCAAACAGACATGCTGTATACGCCTCTCGCTTTGTCTCTCTCCTCAGTTCCTCTGCGTGCCCCTGAGCTGTCCCTCACCAGCCGCAGCCCCACCGATATCCAGGTGTCGTGGGTGCCATTGGCGCCGAAGCTGATCCGCGGGCGTGTTTCAGCGTACCGCCTGTGCTACCGGGCCGGCCCTGAGGGATCCACCACGCAGCTGGAGCTTCCCGGAGACCAAACGCAGCACCTCCTGGAGGGCCTGCTGCCCGACACCGTGTACCTCCTGAGGATTTCTGCCTCCACCAGCATGGGCTGGGGAGAGCCTGGGGCCTGGACCTCCCACAGGACCCCCAAGACCTCCAGCAGAGAAGGTAAAACCAAAAGTCTAAAGATGTTTGGGAATAGTTCATAGTCCTGGTGATAAACAGGGCATTTCGAAAGGAAGGTGTTTATCTGGTATGTTTCCTTTTGTGATTAGGAGATAACATGCATCTGAGGAAACCCTGCACTAGTCAATCATTTTCCAACCTCCACCAAGCTCCTTCTCAGTCCTTTGAGATTTTGTTTTGTGTAAAGTGACAGAGGCTTTCGGTTTCTCCCAAATTTATTTCTGGAGCTTGCTCAATAGATCAGTTTTCTTTCACCAATTTCATCCAGATACAGAGACATTTTTTTAGCATAGCATTTTTTTTTTTTTAAATCTAAACAGTAGGATTTTTTGACTGTCAGGCAGAACACAGTCTGGGGTGTTTTGTCATAAGCCTCAGGATCCTTCCCAGGATCCTTGTTTTTGTTTCCATACGGGCCACTGCGTTTTAAAGCACGAGAGCGCAGCAAAACCTCCTCAAATTCACTGTTTTGAACACAACACACCTGATATTATCTTTCCTTCATGGCCACCCATGAGACAGCCGAGGCCTGTTCTGGTCCATTTCATACGTAGTATTAAAAAAAATACATGGAATGGATCCAGTGAAAGAGTTTAGAATATAACTGACAAAACATCTTCGGTTTTACGTGACAGTTTATGATCTGAGGCCGAGGATGTTGCCGCACTGTTGCAGATTGTTGTACAAACGTTACAGGGGAATGTTGATGATACTGAAAGTGGCGACTTGCTCCCAAGCGCAGAGGATTTGGGAAAGGGTGAGCCGGCCACTTTACAACGAAAGTTCAGGATATTTTGACTCTATTAGTCTGTATAATAACATTTTGTCCTCTTGGAGTTCTGCAAATACACAAGCAAATAGTCAGTATTATCTGTCTATCTATCGATCTATCGATCTATCTATCTATCTATCTATCTATCTATCTATCTATCTATCTATCTATCTCTAGTCTCTCTAGTGGTAGTCTTTTGGTTTTCTTTCTCTTTCACAATCTATATAGCTTGTTCTTCTCTCTCTGTCTCTCCATCTATCTATGGATGTTAAGTGCTTACTATAAGCGTCCTGTTAAGGCATTGTGTTGCTTACTGCGCTGAACTCTGACCCTGGCTGTGGGGCACATAGAAGGCCTCAGTCACGGATCATAAAGCGAGAGCCTGCAGGCTCCGTAAGTTCTGAGAAGCTGAATAGCTGTATCCTTTCAACCCGGTGACTTCTCCAGCCAGCTCCTCCGTATGAATTATAATCACCGTCATTCTAAATAACGATGATAAAGATTCCTCTAAGACAAGGTCATATTGTCCGAGACCACGGAGCTGTGTGCCCACCAGTTAAAAAAGTTTTATACGCAATAAAAGCAGAGTACTGAGCTTATGAAATGCTGGGCCTTCGCTCAGTAAAGAAACTGTGTTTTGCCAAACAAATTCACTTCGGCTTTATTGCTTTTGTTGTACGGATTTACGAGCTCAAAGTACAAATGAAAAGTTTGTGCTGTTAAATCTGCGTTCGACTCGTAAAGAGTGAACACAGCAGGAAAATGAGCATGAAATGAAATGAGCTAGCCCAAAAAGAAGAAATGTTTTTAGTCTGAAAAACACGTAAGCCCAACAAGAGGCCCTTTGGGTTTGCTAGTTTGTGTATATAATATACATCAGTTTTCAAGTGATTTTGAAAATTGTTAGTAAAATTAAAATTGATTGAAAATGAACTGATTTAATTGATTTGAAGTTTAAGTGTCTTTTTTTATTTTTCTCTGCACTTTTATTATTAATGGCTGTGCTCAGTGTTCACAGCTAATGATGGACAAAGGGGGGGGGGGGTTGGGGGTGAGATTAGTGTGTGGATAAATATGTCGGAAATTAGTTGTTATTTTCCCTGTGAAAAAATGAATAAAGAGAATGTGAGAAAACTTTATAAAGTAACTTTATAAAGGCACGGTATTTACGAAACATTCCCGTCATGGTAATACTTTCAGATTGTTTATTTCACTCTCTCTCTCTCTCTCTCGCGCTCTCTCTCTCTCTCTCTCTGCTGTGCGATATATAGTGCCCCTGGCGCCCGAGCTGCAGTTGGAGCCCCTGAACTGTACGACTGTGGCGGTGCGCTGGCGTTTGGCTACGGGGAGTTCTGTGGCCGGCCTTCAGGGATTCAGACTCTTCTACCACGAGGAGAGCCAGCCCGAGAGCCCACCCATCCAGATACCACCCCACATCAACCACCACACCATTGGAGGCCTCGGTGAGCACAGACTCCACCGTCACTGCTGTGAAGGCTAGGGTGTACAGTAGAGTGGATAAGATCCACAAGGCCAGGCTGGAGAAGTAAACACATAAGGATGGAAGGAAAGATGAATTGGATGGATGGATGGAAGGTTGAATTGGATGGCTAGATGGATGAATGAATTAGATGAGGGATGGAAGGATGAATTGGATGGATGGATGGAAGGTTGAATTGGATGGCTAGATGGATGGATGAATTAGATGAGGGATGGAAGGATGAATTCGATGGATAGATGAATTAGATAAGGGATGGAAGGATGAATTGGATGGATGGAAGTATGAATTGGATGGAAGGATGAATTGGATAGATGGAAGTATGAATTGGAGGGAAGGATGGAAGAATGAATTAGATGAGGGATGGAAGGATGAATTGGATGGATGGATGGAAGAATGAGTTGGATGGCTGAATGGATGGATGAATTAGATGAGGGATGGAAGGATGAATTGGATGGATGGATGGATGAATTGAATGGAGGCATGGAAGGATGAATTGGATGGGTGGATAAATTGAATGGATGGATGGATGGAAGGATGAACTGGGTGGATGGTTGAATTAGATGAGGGATGGATGGATGGATAGATGAATTAGATGAGGGATGGATGGAAGGATGAATTTGATGGATGGATGGATGAATTAGATGAGGGATGATGGAAGGATGAATTGGATGGGTGGATAAATTAGATTATAGATGGATGGAAGGATGAATTGAATGGATGGATGGATGAATTAGATGAGAGATGATGGAAGGATGAATTGGATGGATGGATGGATGAATTAGATGAGGGATGATGGAAGGATGAATTGGATGGATGGATGAATTAGATTATGGATGGATGGATGAATTAGATTATGGATGGAATGGATGAATTGGATGCATGGTGGTTTGATGGATGGGTCAGTGGATGAATAGTTGGATGGATGGAAAGATCCACAAAAGCATACTAAATCAGTTTACGAAACCAAAACGAACAACACCTCTGATGGGTGGATGGAAAGATGGATGGACGGACGGACTGATGGATGAATAGAAAATCTAATGGATAAAAGTGTACAGTTGTGATAATGTAATAGGGCAATTACTAGAGGTGCATGAGACCACTTTGTTTTCAGACTGTGATACACATCAGATATCGTGTGAAGTACTTCATGGTTAACCTCCTTCCTATAAAATCCGTCCTAACAGAAGAAACATCAGCGTTTCAGGTTCCTTCTCGAATCATTGCCATTTGGTACAGAATCCAATACCTGATTTGAAGTCCAAGCCACCATCTTTCCAAGTCATCTCTAATATATACATTATATCGTGTGGGGTACGGGTCCAAAACCAGACTCATTTTTTCCATCCGTTACAAAAAAGGGTTTAAATCAGGTGCATTTTTTTACAACACCGTTCCATTCTTAATTCTCAGTTGGGTCAGAAAAACACACTGACTATTAATCTATTCAAAATGATTATTCAAAATAACAGCCTGACTTGTTAACTAAATAAAAGTACGACTGAACATATATGCTAACTTGTGGCTTTTTGGTCTTTGGACCAATCTTGTTCTGAAGCCTGTAGTCGCCAAAACTATTCTTCCTCCCCGTTACCACTTTAACTAAAACAAGTTAGTATTCAGAGCCAACCACTGTGTTTGCTGTTAGCTCATTTATCGCCGACCCCGAAGGCTACCTCTATTGGCCAAGCAGAACAATGGCAGAGCAGGGGGTTGTGGGTATCGGCTCTGTTGACAGAAGAGCCAGCGGGTGATAGATTGAAGGACTCTTTTCAGAACCCTGCTCTCCAGAAATCCCCAGTCTTTCCTCAGCGTCCACTTCCTCCTCCCTTATCCCTGACCTCTCTCAGTGGCCTCTGACCTCCCAAGAGCCTTTGCGGCTGCCTGAGAATGGGGAAAAGGGGGCACAGAATGTTTGCTGTGTGCTCACCCTTCAGCCCCGAAAGGTCGCCCTTTATCTCGTCCCGTTTGCGGATCGAAGACGGACCCGGGAAGCTCGGCAGGAGGAGCTGCGGCCATCTGTGGACGGAGAGAGAGGGGTCATCCAGCTGGTCAGCAGCTGATATTCAGATCAGGTTGGGGCAGTTTAGCTTGAAATAAGATCAGTTTGGGTTTGTTGGGTGGGGGGAAAGTTAGGCTGAATCAGGAAGGAAAAACGATCGCATGTGATCAGAACACACGCTGAAACGATCACGCACTCGTCTTAGAGGTCCCGAATAACGTCTCACACACTCACACTCACCAGTCAGCCACAACGATGGTTCGTAATGAAGATTTTTAAAACCTGACATGTCAGAGTGCTAGCTGAGGTGTATATGCTCTAGTAGAGAGAGAGGAGTAAAGGAGGAGAGAAGGGTGGAGGGGAAAGGGCCAGCGAGATGGAGAAAGAGAGCAGTGAGGAAGATTTATGGCAAGGTTTATGGTCGCTACAAGCCAGCGCTGGCGGGGGAGCTGCACTTCAAAGCTGCTGGAGTCTCGCACAAACATCTAGAGAGCTTTAACAACCAGAGACATAGGGCCTGCACACACACACACACACACACACACACACACACACACACACACACACACACACACACAGGGACAGTTTTAAAAAAAATACACACAGTTTCCAACTCGCAGTATTTCATAGCGTGGACAGTCAGTCAGGCATTTAAACAAGGCATTTAAACACACACACACACACACACACACACACGTTGCGGTTTCGTCCGTGCTGTCAGCGGTGTAAACTACGAGCACGGATTCACGAGTCAGGTTAAAGGTGACATATCTGCTGTCAGTGCACACGGAGACTTTGTGCTATAAGAATAACAGCAGTGAATTTATGCTGCTTCCTCACTCACGGTGACCTGAGAACAGTGCTTTCTGAAATAGAGGAGACCTTCCTGAGCCTAAACTCGTCTCTCGTGAGCCATTTGCTGGCCGCTAACGAGCGCCAAGTCAGCGATTTGGGTACAGTCCTGTTTGTTAACACTTGAGTTGCATGTCTTTTTTTTAGTTTTATTTTTTTAGTGATAGCTGTACAGTTCGTGCAGGATTTAACCCTGACTTCATTTGTATCTAAAGAGAGAGATGCTTTAGTGTTTTGGTCTGTACACAACCAGATCCACTTCCGAAGCCGCAACTTTCATTGTAATTCCTCCATCAACACCATGACACTCACCACCTCGTCGGACACTAGCTAGATGTCACGAGTCTCTCGGTTGCGTTCCCATTCTGAAAATTCACCCGGAACGCACGATGAAGTCATAAGAACCTCACCAACCCCGACCTCAAAATCCAAAATGGCTACCTCGCGTACCGGTTCCAGAATGGCCGATTAACACGCAGTCGAAACATTTCTTATGCGATGGAACATGTTGAAAAACAACCATACCTTCAGCGCATTCTCTCTTCCTCCGTGACATTTTTGAGGTGGACCTCATACCTGTTCGGCATTATGAAAGAGCAAGCGCAGCCAAGGTTCCAGAGGAGGCGTCCGTCTCGGTTCTCCAGCTGCCCGTACTGGAACGCAGCGTCTGACACCGTACAGCCGCATTGCATTATGGGTGTAAAAACGCTGCGAGTCATTCCCAGCATTCTTGTTAATATGCCCCCCGGAAAATGGCGAGTCCGAAAATAAGCTCTTGCGCTTTTGTTTTCAGGAGCTAAGAGCAAAATCTGATCTTTTTTCCTTTTTATGTTGAAGATCGCTGATGGTTTTTTCTAGCATTAAACTACAGTGGCACCTTGATCTCAACTTTTATTCAAAACAATGTTTAATAGGTTTAGTTTATGTTTAAGTTTAATTTGTCAATTATGAGTGAAATGTCCAAAAAATCTGGTACAATATTGGGAATTTTGGGAGGGAACCAATTATTTTGATTTGCATTATTTCTTAAGGGGAAAAATTACTTGGTGTTCGACGTCACCTCTGGAACCAATTAGCGTCGAATACCGAGGTACCACTGTAGTGTTTAGCCGTCCTTAAAGCAGGCGCGTGTATAACATGAAGCCGCGATTATGTAAAGTTGACCTTCATGCCTCTGCCGGCTCCGACAGCTTCACTGAACACGTTTGTTTGGCTGGGACCAGCAGGCACTGAAGCCACGCCCGAATCACCGCATCAGAGACTTCGAGTTAGAGGAGATGAGAAAACTGGAGAGCAAATGAGTGTAGAAAATATACAGAAACACCTCATGAACACATAGTCAGAATGCTACTCTCTCTTCTCTGTTGTTTTGTCGTTCGTCTGGCGGCGGCCGTGTGAAAGAATGACAGTTTGTAGATCAGATTCCCAGTGGATTGTGATGGATGGTGTGTTGGGGTTGGGAGGAACTCTTGCGTATTGGTCCTTCTTGGAAACAGTGAAGACAGACAGGGTTCTGGGGAAACGTGTAAGGTCAGGGAATACTACGGCCTCTAGTTTTCCCCAGTCAATGTGCGTGCGTATCTAAAAACGTTAACAAATAGTAAAAAGCTGTCTCATTTTCTCTGTGTTCTTAAGAGCAGTTTTCCAACAGTAATTTAGATTTTCTTTTTTAAACAGTCATTTTTAATAGTAATTTCTCAGAAGTTCTAACCATAAATTTTTGTGTCTAAAAAGGTTAACAAATACAGGTAGTCCTCAAGTTACTATGGAGATGCGTTCCGCTTTACCCATCGTGAATGGAAAATATCGTATGTCGAATGTCGTAGGCCGCTGCTTAGGTATCTTAGCCTAGCCTACCCAAGATTCTTTTCCTGTAGGAGACATGCTGTCATGTTTAGAAGATATTTGAATTAAAATTAGCTCTTAAAGCACACAAAAAACAGGCGGTAATGCACTGTACAGTACACCGATACACAAGGGAACTTCGTGAGTCGCGGGAGAGAGCGTGGCATCACGCAAGGCGAGTAACGCGTACATCCGGGCGTCATCGGAACGTATCGTACATCATACCCTGTTAGGCTGGCCCTGTGTTTATAGCAATGCCTGCACACGAATCGTAAATATTTTCTAAATATTTAAAATTTTTATCGTATCGCAATCGTCATCGTAACTTCGAAAAATCAGAAGTCGGGCCATCGGAGCTATGGGAGCACCGGTGTACGCATGTGTATATAAGAAACAGTATAAAAACATATGGGGATATCTCAGGGAAAGTGACGTCGACATTGTTTCATATCTCTTGAGTCATGTTTGCCATCAGGGAGGTAAATCGCTGAAATTTCATCCAAATGTATTATTTCCTAAAATTGAAAAGAGTGACACCAGGACAGGTGTTCAGTTGGTCTAAATGATCGGTAAGCCTGTCTCATGTGTGTGTTGGGCACGTGCAGGTGCAGACTAGACACACCCAGACTCTTACAAAAAGTCGTACAAAGCTGTTTCATTTTCTCCGAGTGTTTTAAGAGTGGTTTTCTAACTGATTTTTTAACCATAAGTTCTCAACAATAATTTCTAAGAGTTTTAACAGTAAATTTGTGTGTGTGTGTGTGTGTGTGTGTGTGTGTGTAAATGTTAACAAATAGTAAAAAGCAGTTTCATTTTCTCACCGTCACGTGGAGGTGTGCTAGCTACCTCAAGATATACCACCGCGTCAGTGTGTTCTCGAATTTGATTATTAATGCTCTTGTCTGTTACGTTGTCCTTCCTATAGTAACAGCTCACTCGCATGACTTGTACAGCGGACGATCCGCATTATCTACGACTAAGTAACGCTTATAAAGGTCGAAATTGTGAAGTGTTTTTGTACTGAGTGCTTTACAGACATGAGCTTTACTCATTCAGGTTTGGGGTGAAAATGACAAGCTGTAGGGTTTTGTTGTTCTTTTGGGGTTTTTTCTTGAGAGTGAGTGAAAGAGAGAAAAGGAGAGAGAGAGAGAGAAAGCAAGTGGTAAGGGAGCAGCCGTGTACAGATGCTAAAACATGAGTGGGAACAGGAAGTAACTCGTCTGGTGGGCGTTTCACGCCATTAACTATATCTATACATCAGGGTGATGTGACGTTTATCCGTAAATGAAAGATCTTGGGTTATTTCTCATGTAAAGCATGAGTAGAATGACGTTAAAAGAAAAGAAATACCGTTTTGGCTTTAAAGAAATAAATCATCAAAAATCAAATAAATCATGCTAGAAGGAAATGTTAAGCAAAACTGAAAAAATGATTCAAATTCAGCTGCACAGACTCCAACACTGGAAACGTAGGTGGACTGGATGGAGTTTAGTGTCAGGTAGATCCCTGTGTCTGAAAGGCACGAGCGCGCACACACACACACACACACACACACACACACACACACACACACACACACACACACGCAAGGTCATTACAGTCCATTATAGTGTGTGTGCCGTCTTATCTGCGTGCGTTACCGCACTGCTGTTGACTGAGGGCCAATACACATCTTTTGTTTGCTGACTCCCTCCGTGTGTGTGTGTGTACGCTTTACAGTAAGGATGATGAAAGCATGACTTCACACAGATCTGAGCCAGCATGCATGTGTATTTTGCTGGCTCCTGGTTTTTTCATACTTTTCACTCTTCCATCCTGACACACACACACACACACACACACACACACACACACACACACACACATTTTACCGCAGGATTAGGCTTGCTCATTCCATGTCAGAGGTCAAGGCCCAGATGTCAGCCCCGCCCCCACTCAGTCCTCTCGCTCCATCGCAGAGGGTGGTGAGTGTAGTGACCTCAGGCGTGTGTGTGTGTGTGTGTAGGGAAAGCGTGAGGCCTGTTGCTGTGTTTCAGATTCTGCTAAAGGCATTAATGTAAAATCTTACATGGTAAAAAATATATAACGCTCTACACTGCTGTAATTGGGGAATTTACCTTTAAGATGAGTAAAGTCATCGATCTATCTATCTATCTATCTATCTATCTATCTATCTATCTATCTATCTATCTATCTACTTCAAGCTATGAATGAGGTGGTTTCAGAGGGGGGCATCTCCCTTTATCATCTTCCCTCATGTTCCTCTCTCTCTCTCTCTCTCTCTGTGGGGGCTGTAGGAGCCCAGAAAAAAAGAGGCCCGGCTCGTGTTGCTGACCCCTGAACTCACATTCTATAGGAGTTTTATCTGAGCTTGAACTTTGACCTCTGCCTGGCTCCACAGAGCTTCCTCAGGCTGGAGAATCCCCCAAAAGAAAAATGCTCCCTCCCTTTTCTTCATTCACACATCCGACTATAGCACTTCCTGCTTCCCTCGACGACTTTCAGGCACCTAAAAAATTCCTAATGAAGTGGACGTGGCATTTTTAAAATTTCCAAAGTTTTTATATCAGAAACCGCTCAGGCTGGTGTAGGTCTTTTAAAAAAAAAATAGCTCTTTAGATACAGCAGTACATCAGGATTCAGTAATGGGCAAGAAAACGTCTCTGAACATCTGGGAAATGGAGACGCGTTCAAACATTAATGAAACTGAAAGTTCAAAAATATCAAACGTGCACCGCGAAGAGTAGTAAACTGAAACACTGAACCAGGTCCCCGTTTGGCTTGAGCACTGTTTACCTCTCTACAGTGTTATATTTATATCAGCTGCAAGGCGAGAAGCCGCTGTTCCTCAAACTGGCTACAACCCAGACAGCCTGGGAGCTGGCCCCCTGTGTGTGGGGTTTAATCGTGATATCCTCCTTATTTTAACACCATAACGTTATATAATCTTTCTGTAAAATATTGAGGGGCTCGAACAATGTACACACACTTCTACAGGAAATATATCTGCATCACAGCTGAATTACTAGACTTGGGCTTTTTCTTTTGTTTTTGTTTTTTTTCTTCAAAATATTAAAGCAGAATACAAAAATATTTCATTTCTAAAAAAAAAAAGGGCAAAAAATCGAAGGGTGTGTGAAACATTTGCGCAGTGATACACGTTAAAAACTGGGAATTTTTGTAACAAATGAACAGTTCGTGTGCACGCAGAACCGGCTCTAATCATCTAACGTGGAGCAGAACTTTTGTGCTTGAAGGCGCGGTTCTGTAAACTTGCCATTTATTTTGTGCCAGCGTTAACTCTAATACCACCATCTAGTGGTCAGTGTGAATACTGCATGAGATTAAAAAAAAATCTCTCAGAGAAGAACTGCTTTAACAAAATCTTTTAACTCTCTCTCTCTCTCTCTCTTTCTGTTTCCCATGATCTTTTGGCCACTCCTTTAACCTTTGTGACCGGGCTATAAAAGAGAAGTGACCAGTGACCATGTGTGTGTGTGTGTGTGTTAGAAGGGGGTGGGGAGGGTGTTCTATTCTATTCGGAGGATGAACAGGTCAATGAAGGTCCGGACTAAGGGATGGACACACGTCTTTTGATTTCCAGGCAGAAGGGCAAAGATAGGGCCTGACCTGGGACATCTGCTGCCAAGCAGACACACACACAGACACACACACCTCACTATATCCCCTGTCCTATCCCAGTTCTGGTCTAAAATCATACCGAGGGTAAAACTGCTTGTCTTCTGCTTTGTCTTTACTCCAGACCCCAGGAAGAAATACCACGTCAAGCTCCTGGCCTTCAGCTTCGTAGGAGAGGGTTACCAGTCCGATCGCACCATCAGCACACCAGGATGCGTCTGTAAGCACCACCACACCGCCCTGACACTCTCACCATCATCATATTACACCGCAAACGTAAAGCGTAAAACAGTATTATTCCTGGTGTCCCAGTGTAAATAATGTTCCCTCCTGTTTGTTGTCTGTTTGGGTGACAGCGGTGCGTGATCGTCTGGTGCCTCCTCCTCCTCCACCGCATCACGTGTTCGCGCGAGCCAACAGCTCCTCCTCTGTCTTCCTGCACTGGGCTCAGCCCGCTTTCACCAGCGCGCAGACCGTCAACTACACGGTGCGCTGCAACCCGGTGGGCCTCCAGAACGCCTCGCTCGTCCTCTACTTACAGACGTGAGTCACAAAGAGAGAGAGAGTTACTGATCTGTTATTGATAAAGAAAAGAGTGACAAATATAGGAAGTTAGCACCAAAGAAGCAGACCTGGTGATGGAAAACACAGCATTTGCACTTTATAAGTATTGAATATTATCAAAAGATTCCACGACCCCATTCGAAATCTGAAAATCTTTTGCAGCCCATCCAGACTTTTAACGACAGGCATGTGAAACATGAGACGATAGCGAAGAATAATATGTCGTTTAAATCCCGTTCTTATTACTTTTTATTTTTTAAACATACATGTCGATTCATAAATATTTCATGGTAATTTCAAACAAAGTGACACAACTGAAATTTTAAAACTTTTTGTTACTCGGTGTAAATGATGTCCTGTGGGTAACCTGCAGTTCCTTTGCGGGCCATTGGGGGGCGTTGGAAAACACTGCAGTAGAGTAATGTATTGTCTGTATTATTATTATTATTTAAATATTTAAAGGTGCAAGAGGCTATTTTTTATGTGCTGCTTGTAGAAATGACCTATAGGTCACGTAAAGCATGACCAGATAAAAAAAGGTTTAACCCGGGGCCGCAGCACCAGCGTACAAAGTGACCGGGGAAACCCATTTGGGAAAACGGGCTTCCAGGCCAGAACACTGGTTTGTTAATGTCATGGGCGTCATTTTATAGACGACTCACTCTAAAGACCAACGTAAACCCCAGGGTCGGAGCTTCATGAACATCGGCAGATTTGAGGAGTTTAAAAAAAAAAAACGCATGGAGCCAGAATAGTGCCATATATACTTGTATGTGATCTTTTCAATTTACACCCGTAAAAAGACGTTTTCTCGCACTGAAAACAATTTGTATTTGCAAAATCCTGAACAGAACTGTGCATCAAGTGATGTGTATTTGTGTGCAATTTTTTTTTTTACAAAGATAGAATGGTTTTTTGAAATACAAAACCTGTAAGTGCAAGTCTTGAAACTGCATTCAGGAATCCAAGTGCTCTTGCAAATACCAGCCGCCGAGTGCGAATTCACAATTGCGCACACAAATCATTTTGGCACTAACTTGCCTAGCACTTTGGCAGCAAAATATTTGCTCGCATATCCACCAATCAGATTAAGTCATTTTCTAGCCAATCACAATGCTGCGGGTAAGGTAACGACCAATCCTGGCGCTGAAGACGACAAAGGCGCCAGAGCACAACATTACGGCAAGATGGCGAGTAGTCAGAATGGGCCGGTGAAGTCCTGTTTTAAAGAAATGCCACTGGTTAAATAAAATTAAAAATTAAAAAATTGCGCTGATGTTGTACAGAATAAAGCAGTAATGATCTGGGGATGACAATGCATTTCATTTCACTCTAGTTCGCCTCCGTTACCTTACCTGCAGCTTTGTGATTGGCTAGAAAATGACTTAATCTGATTGGTGGATATGCGAGCAAATATTTTTCTGCCAGCGCTAGGCAAGTTAGTGCCAAAATGATTTGCGTGCGCAAGTGTGAATTCGCACTCGCAGGTTGGTATTTGCAAGAGCGCTTGGATTCCTGAATGCAGTTTCAAGACTTGCACTACAGGTTTTGTACAGGTATAGGTAGGAAGAAATTTATTTTAAAAAAAAACAGCATGAAGAGTGAAGATTGAGAGAAAAGTCTACAGGTTTGATATCCATATCTGTAATAATTTGTCTCCGGGGGTTACAGTGGGGCTCAGAGCCTCCTGGTGAAAGACCTGCAGCCAAACACTCGCTACGAGTTTGCCGTGCGGCTGCACGTGGATCAGCTGTCCAGTCCCTGGAGTCCTGTGGTGTATCAGAGCACGCTGCCGGACGGTGAGATCAAATTATTATTGCTATGACAGGTTTTTTGAACAGTTTTCATCCTGGGTGATACTGATCGGTCCATTTGTGTGTCTCGCCGCCATCAGTCCCGGATCTGCCCCCTGCAGGAGTCAAGGTTACTCTGATCGAAGGAGACACGGCGTTGGTGTCGTGGAAAGCTCCAGACGAGCCCAACGTCGCCGTGACCCGCTACACCATCCTGTACGCATCACGCAAAGCGTGGCTCGCAGGCGAATGGCAGGTCCTGCAGAGAGAGGGTGAGTGTGTGTGTGTGTGTGTGTGTGTGTGCTGACAAAAGAAATGCCTTCTTTCTTATCTGACTGATCCGTTTCCTCAGGGAGCGTCACCATGGCTCTGCTGGAGAACCTGCAGCCAGGTAACGTGTACCTGGTGAAAGTCTCAGCGTCCAATCAGATGGGAGATGGGCCGTTCTCACCTGCTGTGGAACTGACCGTCAGCGCTCACGCCAACCCTGGACACACCTACCGTTCTCATAGCTCCGCCCACACCACAGGTGAGGACACAACCCTGCCGAACTCCTCCAAGGCTCCGTCTTTACTGTTTATTATCCCGCTTTACTTCCTCCTGCATTCTTTACGCATTCATTATCTTGTCCTTCGGTTTCATCTTCCTTTCTTTTCTTTTTCTTTTTCTTTATGTCTTTCCTTTCCTTTGATCCGTTGTTTCCCACGTTTTCTGTTCTTTCCTTTTCAGTTATTCCCACTTCAGACTTTCTTCTTCCTTTTTCCGTCCTTTCCTTTTTTCATCTTTCCTTAATTTTTCCATCTCTTTTGCTTTCTTTTTTTTCTTTCATCACATTTTATTTCCCTTCCTTTTCCTGCTTGTTTCCTTCTTCTGTGCCCTCATTTAATTTCCATTCTTGTTTCCTGTATTTTATCTTTCCTTTTCGTTACATTTCTTTCCGTTCCTTTACCTTTTTCCTTTTTTCCTATCTGTTCCTTTCTGCGACTGTTCATTTACTTGTCCTTTTTCCCTTCTCCATTTTCTTTTCATGTCCGTCTCCCTAGTCCCCACCCTACCCGTCCTCTATTTTACCGTGTGTGTGTGTGTGTGTGTGTGTGTGTGTGTGTGTGTGTGTGTGTGCGTGCAGTGTTTTCAGATCTGGACCAGCGCTCGATGGCGGGTATAGTCGTCGGTGTGTCTATCGCTCTCTCCTGCATCATCATCTGTGCCTTTATCCTGGTGTGTCGGGAGAAATCCAAGTGAGTTCTCAACTGAAGTTTAAACCTTTTTAATACATGACTGTGATGATGATGAGGATGAGGATGAGGATCGCAGTGGGAGGTGGTTAATTCAGTGACTCGTGTGTGTGTTTATCGGTGATACTTTGACCGACACGGTTATGTCACACCACAGGAAATCCTGCACCAGCAAGCTCAGCCGGCCCGGACGAGGTCAAGCTCCGCCCACCGCGTCTCACACGGCCAATGAAAATCAGGCCGAGAGCCCGCACGTCCTGGTGCCCATGATGAGTGAACACTTTCTCGATGCGAAGGTAAATTATACATGCAGTAGATTTTCAATAATGATATAATAACAGAAAATCAACAACCGTAGCACGTCCTAAAACGTGACAGACGAACGTCTCCGTTCACCATTCTCAGGGCGGAACGGATTTGATCATAAACAGCTACGGCCCCGTCAGACCCTCGGCAGAGAAGAAGAAGGCGCAGAAGTGGGGTCTGTTTCGAAAGGGTGAGAAGGTGAGAAAAGGCCACGCGGTCATTTTATACTTTTACCTTCTCTGTTAACGAACGCCGGTGTAATACGATGTTACTGTGCACCTGTGAGAAAAACCATCAGCGTTCTCTCATTAGACGACATTTGTCAAGGATTATTCTCCATTTTTTACAAAGCGTAATGCTTCAGATTACTCTCTGTTTGGAAAAGCACAGGTTTAAAAATTAAATTAGGACACGATAGATGTGAATGTACGGTCTGGAATTTATAAATACGCAAACTCAGTATGGTCGGAAACTCTTTATCTTTTCTTTTCTGTTCCTTTTCTCTCTTCTCCCACCCTTCATTTTTCCTCCTCCTGTGTACTCTCTCACGTCTATTTATTCCCTTTCAGTGCCTCTTGTTTTTCTCTTTTCTATTCTTTTTTTTTTTGGTCTATTTTGTTTTTGAAAAGCTCACGTTCAGCTTCTGCTGTTTCCGAAAAGACTGAAGATGCCACTGAAGCAGTGACGCTTTTCACACAGATTTACTGTTCTTGAAATGATTTCATAATAAGACATATTCATTAATCACTCTCTCTCTCTCTCTCTCTCTCTCTGTCTCTCACTCTCTCTCTCTGTCTCTCACTCTCTCCTGTCCTCCACCTCAGCAGGTGAAGAAGGCCCCGGTCTCCTCCTCCATGTCCCAGATGGGCCTGACCGTGCTCCGTTACTCCACCGAGTCTCCAGGAAGCCCGTCCCTGCAGCAGCCCTCAACCCTGTGCACCCTTCTGGGGCCAGTGGGGGGCGACAGCGAGGGCTCGCACTCCAGCGAGGGCAGCCACGAAACCGGCGACTCCGGACGCTACTCACACGACGAGCACGACCTCGCCAACCTGTCGTCGAGAAGCCCGGGGGGGAGTCCTGGTCACGTGACCGAGGATTGCGCGCTGCATCTCGCCGTTGAGCGGCTGGAGGAAGTGACATCACCGCCTAGCAGTCAGGAGTGACACGTGCACCTCAGTGAATGTAGCATTTTTGTCTTTTCTGGTTTTTTTTGTTTTCATTTAAGAGAGAGAGAGAGAGAAACTCACCCACCGTGAATGTGTTAAAAGATTTGATTGTCCAAATAATGTGAAGTGTGATATCAGGTGTTACGTAAGCGAGCGCATCACTGGAGAAGGATTACGTTATTAACAGCAGAAAGACCAAAAAAATAATAATAACAATGATGAGCTAATCTGATCTAAAACGGGTTTCTGAGCCGTTTTAGGGAACGCCCAGGAGCGTAATCCTGACCGGTGGCCATCCACCACCATTTCCGTCCATTTTTATATATTTAATAGCAACTTCTACGGATAATTGTGTGGCGAGGGCCTTCCTCGTCGTCACGGCAACAGATACTTCCTGATAGCAATAATGTTGCTCCTATTTGTCCTTGTCCGTCCATCTGTCTGTCTGTCTGTCTGTCTGTCTTGCATCGGGATCGTAAGGGCCTGTGAGTTTTCCCGCTACTTCCTCCTACCTCAAAGTTATCGGATGTTGAAATCCAGACTCCGTACGTCTGTATGTTTCTTTGTTTAACCTCGTCACACCGCTCTCAGGTTCATTTTATGATAGCGCGCGTGTGTGTGTTTGTGTGTTCTTATATGTCCAGGTCCTTACACTCCCCGTCTTGAACTACCTCATTTTTAAGTGTTATTATTAATAAGCATTACGTTATTTTGTTGTTGTTGTTGCTGTTGTTTTTCTCGACTCAGGGACTCAAAAGATTTAGTATGTTGGCGACGTGACGTGACGTGACGCGACGTGGCCGTGCGGGGTCGCGACGTCACGTGAAGAGTGCATGGTTTGATTGACAGGGTATCCTCATTGAGCTCGCGCTCGGCTTCTTTCCTACCGCTGACCTTTGTTGAATGTGTGTACAGAGTTTTCAGTATTTTTTTATTTTATT
Source organism: Chrysichthys cranchii (assembly GCA_030068335.1). Classification (NCBI taxonomy): domain Eukaryota; kingdom Metazoa; phylum Chordata; class Actinopteri; order Siluriformes; family Claroteidae; genus Chrysichthys; species Chrysichthys cranchii. Next base: position 1,229,922 of record JAQMCW010000036.1, on the reverse strand, counting down.
TTATTTTATTTTTTTTAGTGGCTTTGAAATAAGGAAAAGTCTTCCTGTGGGAATCTCAGTCGGCGTCTGTGCTGGATCTGATTTCTCCCCTGTATTCTTTTTCGTTTGTGTTTAATTGTTCGAACGGGCTTCTGTGAGAGCATGTCAAGCTCTAAAATGCCTTCCCAGGCTCTGAGGCTTTGGGGGAATTACTCCTGTTTTTTTCCAAAAGAAAAACTATAAAGTACAATGGCCTTACGATGGAGACAGGAAGAGGAAGAAAGAGATTATTTCTATAGAAAAGAAGAGTGAAGTGAAGAATGTATGTTGAAACACAAAGCGCAAAAAAAACCCTCACCTTTTTTACCTAGAATCTCGACCCCCCGCCCCCCCCAGCATCCATATGTATGTGTATATGTACTACTGAGTACTGATTTCTAATTCTGACCTTTAATAGAGTGAATGCTTTTTGTAGGTGTAGAAATGTTGAAGAGTTTAGCACTTGTCTTTTCACGTGGCTTTAGTCGTTTTGTAGATCAAAACTCGTGCAACGGTGACAGACGCCATCATTTTAAGGGCTGTTTGCTGCTTTGGGTATGTTTGGGTCTTTCTCGTTTAATCATCTTTTGTTTTTGCTGCTCCCTGGGACGACGTGATGACGACAGTGAGTTTCCCTGGAAACCAGACCAAAGACTAAGCGTCCCAGTGACGAGCCAAACGCCGCCAGGGTTACTGCCAGACTAAACAGATCTGCTCATATCCGATTTCCATCACATCGCTGTTTGTGACCAAGCCGTGATCCTCAAAAATGGGTTACACTCATCCTAGGTTACCCACAATGCCGTTCGAGTGCCGTACTGATAGTGGCACAGTGGCTTCGTCTCTACGTCAGGGTAGCGATGCAGCGGCGCTTTAGTCCTTCAGTCAGTCCTGCTCAGACTGATCCGCTTCCAAACCATCCACTTTCAGGTTTAATACCTCTCTAAGATCGCTGTTCTCTGGGACTTCGAGTCCAGCTTTTTCAGAGTTAGATATCTGGTGGAAAATTTAAACATCTCCTGTTGGAGCTGTGTCTCGCGCTAGCATTTCACAGGAAGAACAGAAACGCAGCGCCGAACCAACAAGTGTGAGAAAGCCCAGAATCACACTCAGGTTACGAACAGGTCCGGGCGCAGGAAGCCTCGGCTTCTGGAGCCGTGCTACGGTCTGAGATGAGTAATCACTCACACTTCCTGAGGCGTTCAGAGTGTGACATTTCAGATCAGTTTCACACGCACAGCCGTTTCGTTCAGCTTCACATCCTGTGCAGAATTCAATACGGGATTTTAACTGCACAAACAGAGCGGTGCACTCCCGTCAGGCTGAATGCCTCCTCGCTGGCGTTCCTGATCAAACCTGACTTAATCTGCGCTTCTTTCTTTAAAATCAGACACAAGACGCTTCTTTGCTTCAAAATCAGGAGACCTGATGCAGATTCAGGGTTCTGACCCACGTCCCGTCTTCTCCACTCACATCTCTTTGACCAGTTATTTGATTATTCCAGAAATCCAAGATGAGACGAGTTTGTTGGGTCTGGTAGTGAAACAGGTGTCGGGTGCTTCTGCTCTTTTTTTTGTTTGTTTGTTTTTTCTCCCTCGACGCCCTCGGTGCCTCAAAACCGTACAACGACCAAAGAGTTGAGATGCGGGTAATCTCAGCGCTCCTGGGGTGCAGGGGTCGGCTGCGATACAAATCATTAAAAATTTCTGGATTTCATGCGCGAGCTTAAAATATGAAACAGAGCGATGGTCGGTTTCCTACAGAGATTTCTCAAGCAGCGATCGCGCCGGATGTGTGTGGATTATAGTTAGAGAATTCTCTTTAGTCATTCGGGAACGACGTAGAGGACGGATCCGCGTCAGGATGTATCGGAGGATGCTGAACGTTTGTATCGCCGATCCTACAATCAGAGGACACCACATCGATCCGTTGTGTATGAACCAGAGAGACACAATCAGATTTTAGTTTAAAAGCAAACAACCTCACACCAAAGAATGTGGTCACCGTTGCACGTTATCTTACACTCCTGCCCTTTTCTTCTTCTTGGTTTTGTTTTGTTTTGTTTTTTGTTTTGCATGATATTTTATACGAATCAGACGTCGATGAACGGGCGTTAGGGACTCGTCCGGTGCCCCGCTGCTGAGCTTTCGTCAATCCAGTCAGAGAAAACCAAAGATAACGTTAAAAAACCCCAAAAAAAACAGTAATGGCTGATTGAGTGTGTGGTTGAGCTTTTCTCACCGGAGGAGAAAACGATATGTTATTAACTATGACATCTCATTTCACGCGTCAGCGTTTTAAAACAATCGGACGTGAATTTGGAATAGTGTCGTAAAGATGCAGTGTTCTGGGGTATTTTCTCAAAACATTAGGGCTTTATTCTCGAAATTGTGTCTTTTTTTTTATTTTATTTTTTTTTAATTACTTTGAAAACAGTGACCCGAAAATGCCTTCCTACATTTCTGTTGCTTTCTTGGGAAAATTTCTGAGTGAAAGTTCAGAGTGAAGTGCGCCTGCTCTTTTTATCATCATTATTATTATTATATTATTATTATTATTTGTACACTGTGAATACATGTGACTTTTTGTCAAAGGGTTCAGTACATGTTATATGTGATGTTTTTCAATTGCTTTTTATTTCTTTTGTGTTATGATTTTTGTTTTGTTTTTTTGTTTTTTAATTATTATTTTCAGTGTGTGTGTCCCTCTGCAGCAGATTGGATCGCTCCACACGGTGTCCAATCACACAGCTGAGCTCTGATTAGATTTATTGGCCTTTCCTTTACAGATGTGTGTGTGTGTGTGTGTGTGCACGCATTTCCGAAGCAGCATGTGATGAGTGAGACAGAAGTGTGTGTAGGTGAAGGTTTTACTGGACGGCGTTGTGTGATCAGAGCCCAGCTGTGTTGCAGAGGATCACACACGCTCATTTCAGGAACTGCGTTTGAGTTTTTGCGTATAGAGGGGTGAAACGCAGGAACGGCGACGCTCCTGCCTCCCCACGTGTAGAGGATGTGGACGGATGTGTGGACAGACCGCAGCGCGGGCTCCGGGAGCCACACACAACTAAACTCAGGCCGGCTCCCAGACCTCCCACGCTGCGGCCGCACACACACATGCACACACACACACACACACACACACACACATATGAGACACACATGCAGATACACACACTCCTACAGATACACACACCCCTACAGATACACAGACACCTACAGATACACACACACACACACATGCAGAAACACACACCCCTACAGATACACAGACACCTACAGATACATACACACACACACATGCAGAAACACACACACCTACAGATACACACACACACACATGCAGAAACACAACACAACCATTAACATCCAACACGTCACATCC
>JAQMCW010000036.1:1051242-1070103 GCA_030068335.1 Chrysichthys cranchii | reverse complement strand
CACACACACAAACACACACACATATAAACAAACAAAGTCTGTGCACATTTAACTAATTTGAAATGTTTTACTTGCGTTACATGTACGATAATATATGTAAATGTTAGGTGTATGTAAACCCTGTGTAACGTGAACAGTGGTGTGTATAAGTATTCACCCCCCCGCCCCCCCCAAACTTTTCATGTACTCATGTGTCACAGCAATATATAAAAATATTACTATAGGTTAGAATGTGACACAATCCTGACCTGACCTATTCTCTTCAAACTTTAATACATGAACATTTATGTGAAGAAAAGTCAAATAAAGAACGAAAATAAATAAAACAGGAAGTGAAAATAGTGATATTTGAATATAAAATATAATATAATAATATATTTAATAAATATACATTAGAGATACTTGAATAATTAAGTAGACAGAACTTCTGAAAATATGTTCAAGCAATACAGGTAGTCCTCAAGTTACGATGGAGATGCGTTCCCCCGCACGCATCGTAAGTCGAAAATATCGTATGTTCAACCACTGTGTTGAACCACTTAGCCTAGCTTAGCCTAGCCTACCCAGAAGTCTTTTCCTGTCAAAGACGTGCTTTTGAATTCAAATTAGCTCTAAAGTACACAAAAAACCCCCGCGGTAACGCACTGTAGAGTACACCGATACACGAGGGAGCTCCGTGAGCTGTGGGAGAGAGTGAGATATCGCACAGGGTGAGTGATTCCACATACTTCGGGGCGTCTTCCGAACCTCTGCGTACATCATGCTCTGTTACTCTGGCCTGCCAGCGATGTCTGCCCATGAATTTTAAATATTTTTGAAATATTTTACAATTTTTTGCACTTCTCAATCGTCATAATCGTTCACTTCAAAAAGTCATAAGTCGGGCCACCGGAACTCAGGGAGCACCCGTACTTTAAACATTGAATTTAATAATAATAATAGTCATTTATCCAGATACTTTTTTTTGTCTCTTGTTATGACCTATGCATGGTTTGAGCAAAAAGAAAACTGCACCAATATTTTGTAACTGATCTTAAAACACTGTTAAATATGTCGCATATAGGAAAATAGTGAATTAAAAAAAAATCTGTTTCATGATTTTAAATAATTATAACAACAGAGAATCATTATAAAAGCTCAAGAGAGTTTCAGAGCACATTTATAAAAACAAGTTCAGAATACGAACAACACACACACACACACACACACACACACACACACACACACTGTGCACACCTTGCCATATATTAAACTTTTTTCTAACTCTATGAACAAAGACTATAAACTACACATTTAGTGTAAATATTAGTGACTATGCAACTCGAGTGCATAACTCAAGTCTCTCCAGATGTACAAAAGTGGACATTTTGCACCCAAAACAATGAAAAACCTTTATCCAAATATAATGTGTAGAAGAATGCATTAACACACTAAAAATGTGTAAATTCTTTAAAGATCTACTCACCCTCCTGTGCTTAGGCCAAGCTTGACTGAATCCAGACCCTAGACACACACACACACGCACGCACGCACGCACGCACGCACGCACGCACGCACGCACACACACACACACACACACACACACACAATGAAGCGCTAAACCTCACTTCATCATGTCTTACATGCACCAAGTATCTGAAAGTGCAACACAGGTCATAGATCAGCTCGTTACTTTGGAAAAAAAAAGAAAAGAAAACTTAAATATGAGTCAAAAACTGACCCCAGATCAGAACTTTAAACTCATTGGGGATCTTTTTGTTTGTTAGTTTTTTATAGTACAGGAGATAGTGTACGTAAGGAGTAAAACATTCTCTACCACACTGTTATAACTTGCTCTAACTGTTATTAACTGTTATAAATAACTTGCTTGACTGATTTTCCACAACGATATTTTTTTTACTATAAAAAGCTGTGCTAGGTCCTTCTTTAATAAACTGGCTCTTTTGGCAAATTGTTGGCAGATTGCTGTGGCATGAGAAGAATAAAACTGCATATCCTTCTCTTCATCTTATTAAAGGAAAACCATCAACGACAGGGTGAATTTTTTTTTAAAATCTTATATAAAAAATCTCATTATTTCAAGGTTATGACCTCAGTGTTTCAGATTTGACCTTGGATGCTCTTTCATTACATTTGAGTTATTCATCTCATAATGATCTTGTTCAGTGTCCTAAGTTGTTAAATTAGTTATTATCTCATGCCATCCCATTGTTTTGATGTTTGTGATTATTATCTTATTATTATCTTGTTGATTCGATATGATATTTTTACCTATTAAAAGCTTATTGTCTTGTCATTATCTGGTTATGGTCTCTTTGGTTCAATATGTGACTACTGTCTCATCATTATCTCATAGTCGTCTTTTGATATTTGTCATCACGGTGAGTTCTTTTATTCACCACTGTCTTCTCATCTCATTGTTTCAATGTTTGTCATTATCTCATTATTATATTGTAATTATCTCATTATTATATTGTGATTATCTCATTATCATCTGGCTATTATCTTGCCTCAAGACGCCATTAAGTCGATTTATCGTCTTTTTATTTAGAATTTCTTATGTAGTTATCGTGCGTTGCTACCTCATTATTATCTCATTGGGTAAATTAGTTCTTTCTGCTTCTTTTCAAGCTACGAGCACACACTAATACATCAACCATGCTAACAATGCAATAAAGATCAATCCACCCACACTCCATTTAACTTCCGAAAGCGTTCCTTATTGTGTCTCTGTGGAGAATTCTACAAGCAGGGCTTCCTTTGTGAGAAAGGTCCCAAGTAGGTTAGCGTTTGAAGACTGTACCAATTACTGTCTAAAGAAGCCTTGAGGAACGGAGGCAGAAATGTTGGTTTCTCAAAGAGCATAAGGATTCAAACTGACAAGCTTCTAATAAAACTGCATGAAAGGTGAAGACAAGTACATGCACACATGCAAGGACAGAGAGAACAGAGTAGAGGTGTAAACCTGTGTGTCCAAAGCAGCGCTGTCTGCAGCGGGGAAAAGGTGACAGGAGGAGAGAGAAAAAGACAGGAACAACAAAATTAACTGGAGTAGTGAGACTTCCAGAGGCGCTGATCTTTAAATTACACAAATTACACACTGTTATAATGATTCATGGCTGACGGGAAAGGGCCAAACAGAGTGAGCCAGCAGAGTGAGTCACACACACACACACACACACACACACACTAAATCATGCTTTCTTAGATATTTTTAGATACTGATAATACAACACACTACGTATACTATATTATATTATATCTATATGTATATGTATATGTATATCTCTCTATATATATATAAACAAATAAATAAATTTACTCCATTCATTTTCAGTGTTAAACATTTATTTAAACATTATATAATAAATGAAAAATGGCATCAAGGTCCATGTTTTTCCTTTTTTAAAAAAACAAAAAAAAGGTCCAGGTTTTCCCATCTTTTTAATTATATAAAGGAGTAGGAGTTAGAAATGCTGCTGCATGCCATAGCTGTGCGTTAGTTTCATTTATCCAGGAAAAATAAAACGACGCAGCATTTCATTTAAGAAGTCACTGAAACTTAAGAAATGATCTGTCCGTGTGTTGGAAACTGAAATCTAAATTGGAAATTTACAACCAAACTAACATTACTGTCGTCTGTGTCGTCTAATCTCGTAAATCTGCAGTGAAACTAACAATAAATGAGTAAAATTTGACAAGAGTAAAATTTATTACATAAGTATAAAACGAAATTTCAAATGAGCTATTTCAGTGAACACAGAGTGCGGAGTCAGGGTCTAAAGGATCACATTGCTGGATCGTGAGTTGCAAAGATTCATAAAATAGACTGTAACACAAAGTCACACAACTGGAGTCATCTAAATCAGTGCTAATACTGTATATAAGACCATGTTTTAAGCCACACTAAGGGACACCTCCAGTCACATGATCACACCCTTTGTAAGAGAATTTATTTTGGCATTTAAAACCTTTCCTTGTAAAAGTTCACATAAAATCTCCCATGTATTTAATGAACCCACAGGAAATGCCTCTAACGGCATCACTAAGCCCGAAACTCCGGATCTCAGAGTGGAGCGTGACATTCACCTCGTTAGCTTCTGGGTTAAAGCTATTGGCAACTCCAAGCAATTAGCAAAATCTTTATTCCTAAAGGCTCACATTCCTTTATTCCTAAGGGGTCACATATTTATAAACCTTAGAAGTGACAGATGTGAGATTGCACGCATCTTATACGCACTGTTCGCATTTCCTGAAAGATAAATTAAAGTTTAATGATCAGTGTCTTTAGAAGGAACCCGACATTTGGATCACTAAGCTACATGCTAGCGTTCCATAACCTGGCTAATGTTAATGTATGATGGAACTAAGTCCGGAACATCTTTAGGAATCATTATTAGCTTATCTGGATTCCATCTCTGACTCAAATTCATAGGAATTTTTTATGATCTCACACCTGATACAGTTTGTATTAAAATAATAATAATTAAAAAAAAAAAAAAAACATTGCATATATGACAATAAATAAAGTATAAAAGAACCAACAAAACAGATGTAAACAGTAAAACAGAGAATAAAACCCAATTTAAAATGTGATAAACAAACATACAATTACAAAAAAGTGAAGAAATGAACTAAGCAAGAGATCATTTGAAAAAAAAAAACCCATATTGCTGAAGAACACAATAGTAAGAGCACATAACATAAATAAATAACAAACAGCAAACAAACAAAAAAAAAAATCCACAATAATTAAAACAGTGGGGAAAAAAGTCTAAATAAATAAAAATGCAAAAAAAAAAAAAGTAAAACTATATAAAACTACTAGATTATAAGAACAATAAGAAATGCTAGAAGAATGCATATCTAGAAGGGAAAATATTAATACCGTTTCATTGACACAAGTAAATAAGCGTCTCAAAAAACACCCTAACTCTCCTCTCACCCACACACCACTGAACTGAAATAACTGGGGCTTATTATTCTGTGGTTCCCATAAAAATGACCCCTGGCTAGGTCTAAATTTGATAAAGTCTTGTTTATGATTATTTAGTGCAACGATCTTATATTTTGTTCAGAAACTTATGATGAACCAACATATGAGATGTTCCTGAATATGTGGATGTGCCATACATGTGGTGTCTCTAAAAGATTTGAATTATTTCATGTATTGTAAGAGCACACACACAAAAAAAACCAAAAAAACCCAAAAACAAACAAAAAAAAAAACTGTCCGCTAAAAGCAGCTTGCATATCACTTATACATCTACTTCTCTGTGGGGGAAGAATTATGATTTTTTAATTCTTTTAAGTTGTGTTTTACAAGGGAATGTGGAACTTTGAGATCCTGGACTGGAGTTATAGGAAAGTTTTGCTTTATAGAAAACAGTCAACTTATAGGATAATAAGGAGAGGTAGTAAAAGTACTCAAAAATGAAGTGTAACTACACATCAGAATCAATAAATCTGCTAAAAGGTGAAGTACAGCTTCAAATTCTTCACTCAACTTAAAGCAGCAAGTCAAACAAAGCAACAATGAGGAGGCCTCCACTGCAAACAAGTCGAGTCCTTCTTGTTGCTAATGTGTCTGCCAGAAATACCTTTATATGTACTTCAAACAAAAGTAATATATGAAGAAAAACTATTTGAGACATTTGACCTTGCCATGACCTTGCTCATGTTTGGATAAATTCCTAATTATATTCAGTTCATCTGCTGGTTACGGTCATCATTCCATATCAACCCTACAAATGTTCGACCACTTGCTCTTGAGCTATCGCACTAAAGAAAGTCTCAGACAGAGGGATGGACCGTACGAGACGACAACACTACACTCAGCAGTGGAGGCATCGCAATTATACATTCAGGTTTATTACCTCCCAGTACTATGACAGGAATCCTTCAGGGGTCAGTACTATGGCCAGTCTTCTTCATCCTGTAACTACGTAAATCACTGAGATCAGGTTTCTCCTGTCAGTGATCTTCGAGCACTATGCTGATGACCCATAACTATCACTATTTAATGTCAGATTGCAAGATAAAGTTTAAAGCTTAAAGGGAAAAAGTTAAGATTTGTTGAGGAATTTAGACAAGATTAAAAAAAAAAAAAAAAAAACATTCGTTTTATGATGTTACAAGTACCTGATTCTGAAGTAATGTAGTGATGTTGGAACTGGGTGAAACTAAATTTCACGTAAAGTACAGATGCTTACTTGTGCCAGATGTGAAGCAATCTGAAAATAACTCTGTTAATTTCCAACTATTTGGTCATTTTCAGGAAGTTCATGAAAATGGAGGTTTCTCTCCCAAACTTGAGTTAAGTCCATTCTCAGGATGGATTATGGGTTAAAAGTTTGGTATTCCCGCATGTACGACTTTCCCAAAGCCACCACTCCTTTTCCGCTCTCTGAACCATAATGACCCTTCCACACTTCCCTGCTGTATAATCCCATTACTTTTACAGGAGCACAGATCAGGAGCTGGACCCTTGTTGATTTATTACTGAATGAAGGTTTAAGCATTAAAAAGCCTGCTGCTACAGTTGATTAATGTGAGTCACTTTGGATGAAAGCTTCAACTGGAAAAAGGAAGTCCAAAGGTTGCAATCGGCCTAACCTTTAATGTCCAGTGTCATCACTTTGTATGAAAACTTTGTGGAAGAATTTAAAATGCTTTTTAAAAAATTACATTTTCATAATGTTTATGTATTTAATGCCAACAATATATATATAATTGTCGTCATTAAACCACATTTTTGGCCATTTTTTCCTGGCTGCTACTAGCTTAAGGTTTAACTTTTTTTTTATTATTGTTGATTCATTTTTTCTGCTCATTTCACACCATGAAAACAGACAAGTTTATTACATTTATGATCAATTTTTTTGATAATGTGATTTCGCTACTTTTTTTCACAAAATGCTTTCAAAGAAGAAACTCGAACTGACTAAGCATAACGTTGTATAGTCAGAGTACAACGAACGTATACAATGCATGCTCGTTGCGTTGAGACACAGCTTCATTGCAGACATGAAAAAATTAAACTCTTGGTTGGTACATCTTTTGTTCCACCTCTTTGTCAGCTCAGTGTGCATGAGCATTACATTACGTTACTGTCACTTGGCAGACGCCCTTATCCAGAGCAACTTACATTTTTATCTCATTTACACAGCTGAGCATTTGAGGTTAAGGGCCCAACAGTGGCAGCTTGGCGGTGCTTGGATTCAAACTCCCAATCTTCTGATCAGTAGTCCAACGTCTTAACCCCCTGAACTACCCATTGCCCAGATAGGGCAGTGCTAATAGGGCAGTGCCCAGAGCGGATAGGGTTAAGGGCCTTGCCCTAGGGCCGAGCAGCGGCAGCCTGGGTGGTTCTGGGCTTTAAAACCCTGACTTTCAGTCTGGCTACAACCCAGCACCTTAGCTCTTGAGACCCATTTGCCCCATTTACAGGCTCTTCAACATATTATTTAGCAAAAGATATGCAGCAAAAGAAAGCATGAGGAATGTCTGAATAATTCCTGGATACTTAAGGGGTTTGAATCAGGGCAAATGAAAACAAAGGCAAAACTGCACCATGTACACCATATGTGACCCATCACATCAAATCAGGTATTACATGGCATTGTGGGTGATTATTGTTCTGCATATCTTCAGATTCCTGGTTCAACACGCTCCATCATGATACCAAGTTTATGATTGTGTCATGTCCATATGTCGCTATAGCAACAGTGTGAGTTTGTTAACAAGGAGGGTCTCGAAATATCCGTGGGAAACTTATTTTAGGAAATATTCTAATGAGGATTCCATAACATAGTATGAAAGAAGGAATCTTTAACCTTATTTGGACACCAGGGTTTCCCTGTTATCACTAGAAATAACTTTTTCAGCAGCATGGATTTGAAAGAATGCATGTTTTTTTTCTGACAAAACTGAAGTAACCAGCATGGGTAGTGTGCATGAGAGTGCTTTAACATTTCTCAGTTCTGTTGAAGGATCAGGATAAGATCATATAACAACCATTTTTTGCCCGATTTGACCGTTTTCACCAATTGGCCATGGTGCAAATCTAACCTCTGTGACTTAATACCAGACTTGACATGATGTTCACAAATATGCAGACCATACACATAGACAATACAACAACAACCTGAGATTAATCATCTATAAGGTGACCAGAGACCACTTGTGTGTACATAATGAAAGCATTTTATATCCTGTGACTTGTGTTAAAACCCCAGTGGTGTTTGGAAAAAAGATCGCCTCATTATGAAAGAGGAAAAAGCACTATTTTACAAACAGGTAAAAGCAGTGAAGAAAAGCACACAGACACTGCAGCGCCTGGAAAGAAGCTGAAGGTTAGGTGCCCCACTCAGTGGCACTCCAGCCAAAGCACTGTTCATTCATGCCCTTTCCCGCAAAACGGAACAAGTAACCTTTAGGTCCCAAACCTGCATCTCTAGACGTTAGGTCTCAGCTGGCCCAATACTGCTGGGATGGGAACGTGGATCAGCATCTGAATACAGTAGTAGCTGAGCGATGATTAGCCTGGCAGGAAGAACAATCCCTTCAAGACCTTGCTGCAAAAATGCTTTTCAAATGTCTGGAAGAGCTTTAACACCATCTCATCATTTTTCTCACGTCCTGGCCATCAGCCATGAGAGGTATGTTATTTCCTGCTCTAAGTAACTGCCACATAAGGAGGAAAAATGTTGCTGCTAAATGACAGCCATTGGCAGAAGCAGAATTTGGAATTTGTGCACGTGGTTGCTGTTGTCGTCAGTGAATAAATCAGGACTTCCCCAATTTCAGGGATTAGCATTAATCGTTTTTTTTTTTTTTTTTAAGAGTTCAACCTAGGCCATGTTTGGCATCAAGATGAGTCATGGGATCCCGTTAAAATACTTAGAAGGCAACTGATGGTAAATGAGAGAACTCAAAGGTGCTCTAAGGTGTCAGCTCTTTGCGAAAAAAAAAAAAAATAAAAAATTCCAGGCATGACCTCAGCTGGTCAGATATGCAAGAAGTTTTGGAAGCATGGAATGTTTAGTTATTTTTACAAATGCTGACATAAAATGTAAATAATCTTTTGGCCGATGCTTTTATCCAGTTGAGAGGGTTAGGGGCCTTGCTCAGAGTTCTACCATTACAAACGTATTCTCATTCTTTTATCTTTAGTAAGTGTTTTTTTAATTGCCATGCTTGATCCATGGCTTATCCCAGGATGCAAGGCGGGTATACACCCTGGATAGGATGCCAATTCATTCCAGGGCATTGTGCACACACTTTCTGACACTCATTCACACCTAGGATCCACCAATCCAGCCAGAGTATACCCACCCAGACATGACGAGAACATCCATTAGCTGAGGGTTGAAGCAAGGACTCTCGAGCTCTGAAGCAGCAACACTTCCAGCTAAGTCATGACAGGCGAATGATTGTCTTTGCTTTATTCTGGTCGGGATGGTGGTGAATCCAGAGTCTATCCTGGGAACACTGGGAATGAAAGCAATCTGGATTGGATGGAAGTCTATTGCAGGGCTCCAGGAGCACCCTTATTCTCAGAGTGATTTGGACGGCTCATGGATGTTCTCCTTATGTCTGAGTGGGCTTTCTTAGACGTCTCTGGTTGTCTCTCACATCCCAAGTGACCCCCTGAGATGACATGAGGATGAGACAGGGAACCCATTCTCATCTGGGTGACATCGGGAGTGCAATCATAAAGAATTACTTTTAAATATATATTATAAAGTCGAGCAGCGCCTTTAAATTAAGCAGTCTCTCAACTGAACCTGGTGTTCTTAACAACTGCTGTCTTTAGGCTATTCAAGGAACAGGATCCGCATCCATCTTTGCAAGTGTGTGTCCCTCTCTTTTATCCATTTGGTAGGCCACAGCACTGCGCCGTTTAATCAGCACGAATTCATGCACTCAGGCTAAATAAACTCCTACGAAAGGGCAAGTCTCCCTCTGATTAACTTTAATTGTTTATGAGCTAACTGAACACTGGAGAGATTATTGTAATGCTTTACCTGTTGTAAAATCCCCAATCCCCATAACCCACTCATCAACTAATCATTGGGTCCTGGATGAGATGCATCGGAGCGGAAATATGAGGAAAAAGTGAAGATAGGATCTGATTTGTTAAACAGAGCAGCGTTCCATCAAGATTCTTGCCAGGGATGAGTGCATGCAGTGTGAAGTCAGTGTGCTTTCTGAATGTATGTCTCACATCTAGGTCAAGAGCTGGCAGATTGTAGAGTGAGTAAGGCAGGGCGGAAATTCCCCCGCTGCCTAGATTGACTGTAATAAACTCCACACCACTGAAGTGCTCTCAACAAACGCATACTGTCAAGTTTGTTATATTCACACAAAGTAGTTGGCCCTTGCATTCAGATCCGAGTTTGTGTGCGCCTCAGAGGAAACCACTGAGTCTGGTAATGACCTACCGGATGACCTATTAAATCAATATCAATCGATGAAAAGCACGAACGGACTGTTACAGTTTCACTAAATTAAAGGTGCGTTTCCACATAAATTGTTTGCTATGTAGAAATGATAGCTTTGTTTATTTTCTGGTTAGGGGGGTTGGTTTCACACCGAGCTTAATTGCAAAAAAAAAAAAAAAACGAGAGAAAATGTTCATGTAGGGTTGAACATATACTTGTTATACGCTTTTATTCTTCGGTCAGATGGAAAAAGGTAACAAAATGAGTATGTAAATGACTAATTTAAAAGGTTTTGTGTATCACAGGCAGTGCTTATTTTCTCTTTTTGATTATCCGAATCTTGAGAGCACATTTCACACCATAACACGGTCCTTTGGCTAGATTTAGCAACTGCTAGATCTGTAAAAGCAAACTGCAGCTCAAAACTCATGACATCTTTGATTCACAGTCAAGTCGGTTACTTGCTGCGATCAAATAGCACTAGAGTTCAACTGGAAGTGGACCAGGATGTTCTCTGAGGGTGATTGTGTCCTCTTAGGCCTGATGAACCACAATGAGGAGAACATCCCGGTTTTCCATCCAATTGGCAAAATGCTGTATATGTGAATTTAGTGTCCGCCAACATCATTTTTGTCTGAGTGAAGCACTGTAAAACCGATATCCCTACTACCACCACCACCGCACACAGACACACACATGAATCAATATCAAATTTTAAAGGCCCGATATCATCTTCCACATCAAACACCTGCAATCAATGTTCATCCCTTTCCCGGACTATCTTCAAAGCCTTCGAAAGAATCTGATGTTTCTACATTAAAGCATAGCCACTCAGACATGATTTAGTCAGTGAATCTTTCTGCTTTTTACTTTTATTCTGGTTTACAGTAATATAGGCTGACGGCAAACTACATCCTGCCCACGGAAGTGTGGTTTTTAAATCATTCCTAAGCCAAGATTATTGCTTATCATGTCATAAAACCTGCATCTTCAGTCAGGATGTTATAATCATTTGAAGATCAAATGAGCAGGTCCCTACCTCCAGCCAGGATCTGTTGCTCAAGCTCGGCCATTTGCTTCCTATACGCTCTCAGAGCAGCTTCTTTAAATGTTGGGCGTAGCCTTTTCTTGGGTGTTGGTTCTTCCACTGGTGCTGGAGTTTCTGTGACGTTTTTGTTTTCGTCTTCCTGAGTCACAATTTCTTTGTCCTCCTCTGCTCCCTGTGCCCGTGCCATCTCTTGCACCTCTGCCTCAACTTCAGCTTCCTCTTCTTCTTGTTCGTCGGCCTCATCCGCTGCATCCTCTGTTTCTTCTATGTATTCGATCATGGCCTCATATTCCTCCTGGTCCTCAGTCATCTGGTTTCCGTCATAGTCCTCACTGTATTCTTCGTCATATTGCTCATCTAGGCTGCAATCATATTCCAGGACAGGGTTCCCTTCTTGCAAAATGTCATATTCCTGTGAGACTTCATACTCATCTTCTTGGTACTCCTCCTCCGTCTCGTTGGCGTTTGTTCTGTTCTCGAGAGTAGCTAGCACCTGCTCCATCACCTCGACATAATGTGTCTCATTGTCCACAGGCTGCTCTGCGGTTTGTTCATCTTCATCAGCTTTGTAGTAAAGGGGTTCGTTGTAGACGTCAGAGTCAATAGTGGTGCTGGAATCATTGGCTGTTGACTGAGACATAGTCCTGAAGCGGCCTATAAAAGGGATAGTACTTGGCTCTTCAGCAGGAGCGCTGGAGCTTTGAGATCCTTTATTCCATACAACTTCCAGAGCTGACTTGGCCCTCTGTAAGGTGGAGCCAAAACCTCCAAAGCTGAAGGTTTTTTCAGACAAGTCTATGCTCAACCTGCTGCTCCATGATTTGGGGACCTCTTCAACCTTCTCAACCCTGATCTCACTCTGGCTACGGTACATACTGGAAGACTTTTGGTTTTGCTGTAGTTGGTTACCCTTGCTCTCCTGCCGTTGCAGAGTCTGTGGGGCAGACTCTGCCTTAGATTGTGTTTTTGGCTTGGTCTTAGGCTTCTTTTCTGGTTTTGGTTCTTGCACTGGCACTTGCACTTGCATTGGTTCTATTACAGCTTCTATCTCGGGCTCTTGCTCAGGTTCTGGTTCGAGCTCTGGCTCAGGTTCTAACACAGTCTCCATGTCTGGTTCTTGGGTTGTCTCGGGGGTACTGTCAAATGTCAAAAAAGTCTCACCTTCAAACTGCAAATCGACCTCGAGGCATTTTGTGATTTTTTCTGGGAAACCAGGGTTTGCAGCAGGGTCGAATGGGCTGCTGATTTCTGAGACTATATTTTGTTCGGTTGACGCATCCAAGCCTGAGTCGGCTCCTTGTTCAAGGTGATGCCAGTCTTTCCAGGGTGAAAGATCACCCTGCAGAGAAAGTTGAGAGCCACTATAATGACTTCTGTCCCCTGATATGCACACCAGACCATTACTGACCCCACTGTCAATGGTCTCCGTGGTCTCAACTTCATTGTGCTCCACGTACGGCGGGTTTTCCTGACTGAGTGTTTGACTGGGTGGGCTTGCGTACCAGGAAGAAGCCATGTCCTCTTGTTTACGCTGCCAGAGCTCTTGATCGGATGACGAGAGTAGGGAGCATCCATTGACTCTGCTAAAGTACTGACTCTCGGAGAAATCTTCAGAGTAAGATGGGCAGAGCTTGGAACAGTCCGATTCTGAGCGACTGAGTTTAGGAGTGGAGTAATCACTCTGGGAGAGCCATCCTGGGGTCATGTCAGAATAGTAAGATTTGTTTTGCTTGTCATCATAAACAGCGTCATCAGCATAATGCACCGAGTACGTGGTGTCGTCTGTAGACTGCCTGTGATCGTGAGACTTTTTTTTGTCCGCTTTAGTTTTCTGAGGTGGTTTGGGCACAATTGCATATTTGTTTTTGTTTAATTCATCTAGCTCTTTATCACTGTCCATTGAGTCCCAGTCGTCACTCTCGGCCTTGTCTTTGGCACTTGACCCTTTCATGTCCATGCTTTCATAGGTCTGAGAGGAGGTCATCCCCCGATCTTTCCTGTCCTTGGTCTCTTGTGCAAGACTATCCGTCGAGATAGATATTCCAGTGCCTTTGAGCTTATAACACTTTTTCAAAACTAAATCCCTGTCTTGAGGATTTGAAAAAATAACTATAATGGGACGAGGTTTAGCACTTGAACATTCTCTTTGTTGCCCCAGTCGATGGGCGAGTTCGATTTTAAGTGTCTTGTGTGCTTCAGCAAAACCCATTTTCTCTTTTAAAATGTGATAAATGAGTTCATCGGTTCTTTCGAATTTTTCCTCAGGCACGTTGATGAATCTCAAAGTAGCTTTGTTTGTCTGGTGGCTTAACTGTCGTATGTAGTCATGGATGTCTCGTGTCTCTCGTCTGGATTGCACAAATCCTGAGCGAAGCTGCTCGATTTCACTCTGCACGACCTCCACACTGCTGGAGATCTCATCGATGGAGCTTTTTAAAGCATTAACATGCCCTCTAAGCTCTGAGAGCTCTGACTCAATCTGGCTGATTCCTTGGAGCTCTTTGAAGATCATTTCCATCACATCTTGGGTCTGACTGATGCACCCTGTGGAGCTGGATCCTGGTTCCAGGGTGGTTGTTTTCTGCTGCCTCCCAGCGCGATCCAGAGACTTGCTCCTAATCCCAAGTGTCTTCCTCCAGGTGCTAGCCTCTGAGGAATCTGAAGAAACACACTCTTGGCTTTTCTTCCATTTCCGAAGCTTTTTCAGAGCACCTAGTCGGAGAGCGTGGAGACTGCTCCGTTCCCCACGTTCCCCCTCTGAGCTGCCATCAGAAGGTGCCAAACTAATCATACTCTTCCTATTCCTTCTCACTGGCATTGTGTAAGCTTTGTGTTCATCGAATCTATGGACAAGTTTGGCCTCGTTTAAAGAGTCAGTATAACTACTATCGATGGATAACACTTCATGAAATTCATTATTGTTCAATAGGAGAGCATTCTTTTGTAGTCCATTAGCAATTGCTACACGGTAACTGAATGTGGGAGAAAGGGAAGAGCAGTCGTTCCTGCCGTCGTCTTCCTCAGTAGACAGGTTGCGTGCAGAAGAACATTTAGATATCTTTTTAACTGTGCTTTTCAAGGTGGTGGAAAAAGTCTGATTTCGAGCATGCAGTTCGGGCGATGTCTTAGGATCTTTTTTGTTTTCACTACTCTCTTTCTTTTTCGTGGTATTTGCCAGTTTCTTTGTAAACATTCCTTTGCAAATCTTAAAAATGTAAGACGATAGCTTTTTTACATGGGCAGAAACCATGGAGAGCAACAGGTCGGCGTGTTTGCATTCCAAATGCAGCAATGCAGAACTGGGGTTAAATCCAGCTGGGATCAATAGTCAACAGACTAAAAATACTTTTTTGAAGTCAACCCTGAGGGATAAAAGAAGAGAAGAGATATATGCCCTTAGAAGCTGTCGTGCCAAGCAAAAATGGGGTATATCCTTAAAACGGGAAATATCCAAGAGTTTCTTCCCAGACAGCCTTGTGTGTCTGCAAAGAGAGAAAAGAAATATGTCATTATGTCACACTGAAGCAAAGTGACCATAATATATTGCCCGTCTAAACCCAATAGTGCTACACTATGCTGGACTATGTCTCAGAATTCATTTATTACTTATTTTCTGTAAGTGCTTTATCCTGGCCAGGGCCTGGGTGGATCCAGGGAACACTTGGCATGAATTAGGAATACACCCTAGATGGTGTGCCAGTCCATAAGTACAACACCACACACACGGCGTGTGCCTCATTGAGACAATTTGAGTCACAAGTCCACCTACCGGCATGTTTTTGGCAGGTGGGAGAAAGCTGAAGAACCTAAAGGAAACCAACATGGACACAGGGAGAACATGTATCCATACCAGTGATTAAAGTTATTCATAGCGGCGATAAAGCTCTTCAAACTCTTACAAGAATATAAACTGTTGTAAATATCATGACTTAAGTAAAAGGTTTAAGATTTTAGATTGATATGAGATCGTCTATTCAGTTTGGACAAATCTGGATCATGATTATTAACTTTTGGGGGGGGGGGGGGGGGGGTGAAAAATTTTTAGTCATTTATTTTTTTGTTTCCATATTTTTTTTTTTTTTTTTGTAAATGGAATATGTTGTTTTTCTTTTCTTTTTTTCGTTCCTTCTTTTTTTTTTTTTTTTTGGAAAAGCTCTTCCTTCATATCCTTCCACTTTTGCAGTGTTTGCTCGACCCAAGCTCTTTGTTTAATGACATTTTTTCCGACCCTTGAAACAAGATTTGGTAGATAACGGTGCTAATTTGTTAACCAGACAGATAAATTTGTTTATCTGTTTCTCGGTCGGTTAGGAATTCAGTCCTTCAGTGCAGACCTCCTGATTTATTACCACTGACTGCTGTGCAACAGTTCCAATAAAAGCAAAGCTCATTAGACCTTCCTCCTGTTCTCTTTCTTCCGCTCTTTCTTTTCCCCTTCTTTTCTTGAGTGAACTAGCCGAAGGCAGAAAAGCGTCAGGATTTATCCTCCTACCACAAGTGCATGGGTTTGCGTAAGACGTTTGTCACGTGGATAACCTTAAAACCACTCTGGATATAAGACTTTAAGAGTCTTACACAGCACGTCTTATATGTCTTACACAGCACATGTATACACAGGCATACTGCTCTTGGTCCAACTTCATCCAAATCATATTGAAAATAAACTCATTGTTCTACATATTTGCAAAAAGCAAGAAGTTCCAGAGACTGGAGAGTGTAAAAGAAAGGGAAAGATGAGCCCCACCCACCTACTACTACCCTTTACGACTTCTTGCTCATTTGCAATTCTGCCGTCACCCTGAGTACCCCCCTCCCTCCCTCCCTCCCTTCCCCTTGCTTCTCATTTCACCTCCAATCAAGCATCCAATTACTACCTTTTACTTCCTCATCTACTTCTATGAATTAACCAAAACAATCATGGCCGCCCAGGGTGTCGACCGAGCCTGAGCACTCAGCTGAGCGCGTGCTAATTCCTCTGAGTGTACGTAATACGTATCAGCCATGCCGGATATTTACACGATGTTCCCTGGAGTCGGGAGGATTTCTCCAGTGGGAGAAGATAGCAGCATTCAAATTTGACCCTTTGACAACACACAGTCAGTCGCCTGTAAATGCGTGTGTGTGCATGTGTGCGCGTGCGCGTGTGTGTGAGGTGCATGAAGCCACGTTGATGTGTCTCATGCAACAGTGAGAAATTGCATGCAACAATGACATCCACGAGAATCCTTTCTGAATGATTCTGTATTAGCACGGATAAACCTTAGTGTCATTCCCGTGCAGCTGCACATCCAGCGTGAGAGATTCCGGCTGATGTTAAAGCAACAAGAAGACACAGGCTGCTTGAATCAAAGGAAGAATGGAAGAATAAAAAGAAGAGACGAAGAAAGGAAAGCGTACCTGAGGCGATCCTTGGAAAAGTGTGATAAATCCAACCACGTTTTTTTTTTTTTCTTCTATAAGCTAGCACTCAGCAAGCGCTGCAGGTTATCACGCTAAACCCCGGAGATGATGGTTAGCGGAGCTTCCTCGGTTTGGACAGATGAGAGACCCGGCGAGAGAGAGAGAGAGAGAGAGAGAGAGAGAGAGAGAGAGAGAGAGAGAGAGCTCTGCAGCAGCAGCAGCCTCTTCGGAGGAATGAAGACAGGCACGCTGTGCTCAGCCCGCTTCAGCTCCTCGTCCTCCTCTTCTCTCTCTCTCCGTTTTCCATCTCTTCCCTCATTCAACCTTGAGCTGATGCCCATGGATGCAGAAGCATGGTTTTACTCTCCTCCTCTCTCCTCCTCTACCATCTAACGTTCTCTTCCGTCACTCTCTCGCTCTCCTGTCCCAGACGAGTGAGGCAGACAGCGTGTCTGGGACAGAGGAAGCCCCCCTGCCTGCCTCTGGGTGTGTGTGTGTGTGTGTGTGTGTGTGTGTGTGTGTGTGTGTGTGTGTGTGTGTGTGTGTGTTTGAGAGGGAGAGAGAGAAGAGAGAAAGAACGAGAGCGAGATCCGGGATGAGCTGAAAGCCCTGAGGAATGAGGCAGCTTCACGCTTCGCTCTCATTCAGAGGGAAGCACACGTGATGCTGAGAGAGAGAGAGAGAGAGAGAGAGAGAGAGAGAGAGAGAGAGAGAGAGAGAGAGAGAGAGAGAGAGAGGCGGGGCTGGAGTGATGTAGGGACGAAGAGGGAGGAGGGAGTGTGTGTCTGAGAAAGAACCACAGAGAGAAATAGAAATGTTGACGATGGACAGAAAAGATGCCGATGATGCCTATTTCTATCTATCTATCTATCTATCTATCTATCTATCTATCTATCTATCTATCTATCTATCTATCTATCTATGCATCAGTCTTTCAAGGACTTCTCATTCCTTTTCTCTCTCTGTCTTTCCATCCCTCTTTCTTTTCACTCTCCTTCTATCCCTCTCTTTGTCTCCTTGTCATTCATTATTTCTCTCCTCCACTCTATTCTTTCTCTTTTTTCGATCTCCTCCTTCTCCAACACCCCTTCCCCCCGGCCATAAACTGAAACTGTCCTCAAGAGGACTAGAACCCAGATCATCACTATAATACCGCTCTTGTTTCCTGTCACCTCCGGTTCTCTCGCTTGTCTCCCGGCATCAGCAGCAGTAATTAGATCTCTCTCCAGAACACCACAACGTGCACATTACACAGTTCTTCTATTCTACAAACACGGAAATCTGTGAGTACAGACGTATATCCACACAGCGGATGCCTGAATGATCCTACCCAAGAAATAAACCGTCATCCAGTCAGCATTAGCCTCTGCAGAGCTTAATGCAGCGTTATAGGTCTTTAACTTGTCGGTGTTCTGATATGCTCCTGTAGCGCGTACCATCGTTATCAAAACAGACCGAAAATCAATCCAGTGACTCGTCAGGAAAAGCAGATTTCCAGTACTGATCTGGAAACACGACTAAAGCATTCTGGAATACACATATTTATCCCGGACACATTTATATTTAAGCATGTTAAGACTTGCTCAAAAAACTCAAAAAGTAAAACTGCTCTAAAAATGATGAACAAAAGGGGTGCAGAAGGGTTCGTGCTCCTTGTGAAAGGGAACAGCACTGTTGTAGGAATCCTTGAAGAACATGTATGAGTTCCTCCAACATGACACACTCTGCAATACATATATAACTAATAGGACTTGAATCACAATCAGATTTTTTTGTCTTTCTCAGGTATTTAAACATAAATGCATTACTGCTGTGGTAAAAATAGATCATTAATTCACTCATTCATTCGTCTTCTGCTGCTTAATCCTGTTCAGGGTCACGGGGGGAAGCTGGAGCCAATCCCAGCTGACTTCGGGTGTGAGAGAGGCGGGGTTACACCCTGGGCAGGTCACCAATCCAGCGCAGGGC
>JAQMCW010000036.1:928993-943518 GCA_030068335.1 Chrysichthys cranchii | reverse complement strand
TGACGGCAAGACCAATCGATCGATACACTCCGTCACACACACACACACACACACACACACACACACACACACTGGGTGTTTTTGTGGAACCTAGCCCTGTTGGAGCATCACACATGTATACACACACACACACACACACACACACACACACACACACACACACACACACACACACAGTTGCATGTGATCAGGGGAAACGCTGTGCGTAAAGTGTGTAAAGTGCTTTGCTCAGTGTGAGTCATTGTATATAAAATGTGTGTTGTACTGAATTTTACAGTTGATGTCACTTCCTGTTTCCATCAGGCACCAACTCTTATTAATGATCACGAGAATAAAACACTCCGTGTTGCACTCTTGGAGGAAAATACCCAACATCTGGTGGTGTGATGAAGCTGAGAGGCCAGTAGATTATTAGATTATTATTAGATTATTCGCTTATTATTCCATAACAGCGCTCCTGAAGTGTTTTCTTTCTCTTATAACACGGAAATTTGCCAATGACTGACCATCTTAATTTATTAGAAAAGTTTAGGATTGCATTTATAGTTACATTGAATGTTTATTCGTGTTTATCTGCTCCCACACAAGCCCTGATTTTTCTTTTTTCCTCACAGCTTAAACTCAGAAATCAGAAAATGTCAGAAATCTACAGGTGTTTGACTCTGACCGGTACACAGAGCGGACACTGGAGACTCCTTCCATAAATCCTAAAATTACACAAACATCGCCTTAAATATATAAAAAAAAAAAATTCCCCATGTTCGTGATTACACACCTTGTTTTTTTTGTTTGTTTGTTTGTTTTGTTTTACACACGTTTCCACGGTGTGTCTGCCGTGCGACTCTGTGAAATTTATTCGAGCTGCAGTCGTAGAACATTAATCAGGACCTTCAGAATGATCTGAACACAGAACTCAACAGCGCTGTGGTGTAAAACGAATCACTAAGAAGTGGTTGGTTAGTCGTGCACGGTAAAAGGGCCGTTATAAAGGTTCCAGTATGTTATATGTAAAGGACGAATATGTAATTTAGAAAATGTACACTGTATGTGTAGAGTTCCTGACAGGAAGTCCAGTATCCGTGTGTGTGTGTGTGTGTTTGTGTGTGTGTGTGTGTGTGTGTGTGTGGCCACTGGCATGTCCACAGGAGAAGTTACGAACGTCGGTGCTGTTGGTGTGAGTCACTCTGCGCCAACGTTTCCCTAAAACAGGCTCCATTTTTCTGTCCGAAATGCTTGTTTTGGGTTTTTCTTCCGATGACCTCACCAGCGTGATGTGTTCGTTCGACTCTAATTGCTTTTGGATGTGATGCCCCCCCACACCACCTCCACCTCCACCTCCACCCCACTTCATACTTCAGCCTAATGGCTCCATCATCATAAATCTAATATCCCTAAACTTCAAACTTTGCGCTCGGACCAGAAAGACGTTCTTTTCAACTCGGTTATATGAAAGGGAAAAAAAGTCTGAAGATTCCACAGGAAAATGTATATATTACCTTTGATTCGGGCTGTTTTTTCGCAATAAGGGGCGGCTTTAGTGGGATAAAAATTGATTTTTTTAAGCTTTTTTGTGCATTAGCTTTTAAGTTTTGAAACGTTACTTGCCGAGGCCATTTCTGATCAATAAGCAAAGCCCCAATATATATCTCTGATGCAATAAGGGAGAGAGGGGCACGAAGAGGGAGCGAGACGATCATCTCAATAGAGCATTTGGTCGACAGAATAATGTTTTTTTTACTCAATTTAAAAGCTACTTTATGCGAACAAAAACACCTGCTCAGAAACTTCACTTTCCAGTTTCCTGTCTTTTTAATCCTCCATTAAATTAGAATAAAAGTCTTTCAGGCCGTTGGTGTCGATGTGACCAAAAGTGGGTTAGAAATGTGTTCGAGTCTAGATAATGTTATGGGAGGGGTGGGGGGGTGGGGGGGGTGGGGGGGTTAGATTGAGTGTCATTTCTGGTAAGAAAGACCTTCGAACACGGACATAAGCATTAAATAGCACGCTTATCCTGCACTTTAATGTATGAGAATATATAAATACATCCCCTGTATTCGGGTGAGTCAGGATTCAGTGCTGTAGTCAGGACTCAAGATGTTGTGTCTTATGTGCGTCTTAAGTAAGTGCCAGTCTTTTAAGCCTTACATTATAATGCTCCGTGATGTTAGAACATCGAGTAAATGTACATGACTTATACATACACAGAGCTATCAGATTTCCTCACGATGCACTTCCTTAGAGAGGAGCGGGTGAACACGGCACTGATGTGCTCGCGCGATAAATACGGCGCTGACGCTGTTCGAAATCTGTGATCTATAACACTGCGCTGTATTTCTACAGCAGATACAAAGGAATGAGTCCTCTCTGATTGGCCAGGAAGTCTGTATTAATTAATTCCATTAATACCACAGTGTGGTTGGACTGTGATTGGTCAGAAGGTGGTGATTAATTTTCCATAACAGGAGCACTGATGATACTGCAGCTGCAAATCACAGCCTTATTATTATTATTATTATTATTGTTGTCGTCGTCGTCGTCGTCGTCGTCATCATCATCATCATCATTATTATAAGTAGTAGTAGTAGTAGTCTTCTGGCACTTAATCCTGTTCAGGGTCACGGGGGAAGCTAGAGCCAATCCCAGCTGACTTCGAATGGCGAGAGGCGGGGTTACACCCTGGGCAGGTCACCAATCCAGTGCAGGGTGACACACAGAGACAGACAACCGTTCACATTGACATTCCAGGTCGACCCCGGGGATCGGACCCAGGGCCTTCTTGCTGTTAACCACTTAACCACCATGCCTGCCTATTATTATTATTATTATTATTATTATTATTATTATTATTATTATTATTATTATTATTATTATTATAGCAACAGCTCATTCACAGAGACTCATACACAGACCCACCACATAAACCGATGAAAAAATAAAACGTGTAATTGTTTAACTTTATGTTTTCTGACATCTTCAGGATGTTTTTCTTTTCTTGTTTGTTTTTTGTTTATTTCTTCAAGTGAGAAACCCAAGAAGCTGGTGAGAGATCAATTAAATATGAATAAATATTAAATGTAACTGTAAATTGTAAACATCGCATTGTATTGAAATTTAATTGCCATTTAATTGTAATCCTCGACAAACTGCTGTGGAGTAAGAGGAATCTACATTAAATCTAAAAATGTACAAATATATATATATATACATATTCATGGTGAGGGAAAGACTGTTTAGAGCTGCTGTAAAGACATTCCACGATATTAAATGTACGTGAAAGGTAAATTATATATATATAAAATTATAATTGTTGGCATATGGCTGTTATAAGAGAGGATTAAAACACTCTGGGATGTGATGTAATATATGCTGAAAGTAACTTCAGGAAACTATTTATGAAATAGATTTTTCCGCAGCGACGCTGAAGAAATAATCCTTCGTTACACTTTTTCCGTTCCAGGATCAAAAAGCCACATGTGCTAACATTTTATAAAGCATTACATAACCCAAACCATGACAAAACCAAAACAATCAGCTCTTTATGTTTATTATTGCTTGTGCGTAATGATCTAGACCACCAAGAGCTGAAAATTTATCTCACAGGTTATAACTTATTTGCTCCTAATGTCTAAATAGAAATGTAAACATATCCTCCTGCATGTTTGTATGAGGGGGAATCAAAAAGTAAAGGCAGTTTTTAAATTAGGCACTGATAACCTGGAGAGCAAAGGAATAAGCATGGAGTGCAGACATGCGTCTTCATCGTCTTCCAACACAGAGGACACTCAAAAGTCAGTCCTACCCCAAGAAAATCATCTTAGCGTTCTTTTGGGACATGAAGATTCCTAATCTGGGACATTTCCAAGCGCATGGACGAGCACTGAACAGGGTAAATTCCTGTACATTGCTGAGAATTGAACTTAAACCTGCAATTCGCAGCAAAAGAAGAGGAACGCTGTCCAAAACAGTCTTGCTGCACCATGACAATGCACGCCCTCATACAGCAGCAGGGACAGTGGAGACAGTGTGATGGCTCGTGTTCCGACGTCCCCCACGTCCTCCTTACAACCTGGATCTGGTGCCGACCCGTTATCACATCTTTAGTCCCCTGAAGGAAGCGCTGCATGGTCACAGATTCACCTCTGATGATGAAGTAAAGGAAGCGGGGCTCACCTGACTGCGGGAGCAGAAGAAAAACTTGTTCTCCGCAGGAATCCAGGAGCTCGATGAACGATACGACAAATGCGTCGTCTCGCTTGGGGACTATGTGGAAAAGTGATGTGTTCAGGTTCTCACAGGTACTTCTGTTAAAGCCGTTAAATGGATTTTGCCTTTATTTTTTTTAATTCTCCCTCATATAAATGTTATCCGGATGTATCATATTTTGTACTGCACTATCACTCCGTGTTGGACTCTAGGAGGGTTTATGCCGGCAGAATACACACCAGTGGGCCACACACATTACTCCTGAAGTGTAGAACTTTCTACATTACCTACCGCATCTTTAAAACGATCCACCTTATTTCTGTAAAGCCCTTTAGCCATTAGCGGCGCAACTTTCTCATCAGGAACAAAAGGACGGCCTGTACGCATAAAAGTCCCATTTCCCTCTCATCTCTCCATCCAAGACTTCCTCCTTTAATAACAGACGTGAGAGAGAGAAAGAGAGAGAGATGTTCTCAATGCCGGAGCCTTGTGCTGAAGCTTGCGTCTCAGACTGGAGAGCTCTTTAGAACGCTCCGGCTAAATGGAGTCGGCGATGAATGGAGTCTTGGCACTCGTCTTTTCTTCCGCGGAGCGCATTTAGAGCATCGACTACCTGTGAGAAAGCTCAAGACGGGGCTTAAAAGCCCAAAGAAGCACTCGGATAGAGAGAGACAGAAAGAAAGGAAAAAGTTGAAAGAGTGTTTGAGAGACAGTGAGATGAGGATGAAGGGGTATTTATTTATTTATTTATTTATTTATTTATTTATTTATTTATTAAAGAGAGACGGGCATAAAGGAAAGGAGCGAGGGATGACGAGAGAGTGAACAGAACATCCTGAGAGGGTGAGAAAGTTGAAAGGAGAGGGAGAGAGATGGAGCGAGGGAGGGATCCAGCTAATGGCTCTAAGAAGACCGGGATGGAGACGTGGCCTCACAAGTGGCCTCCTCCCGGCTTTTCGGCCCGCGACGCCTGTGTGTGCTCAGCATTAGAGCTTCTTTGAGAGAATGTTTTGAACGTGTGAATTTGTGCGTTCACTCGGAGCTATCTTTGCCTCACTAAGACCAGGCATGGTGTATAAGAATTTGTAGAAAGCAGATAAAATTCTGCAGCTTTAATTATGACATTGCCCTCACTCGAAGCCTGAAGCTGTTATTGATGGGCGGGTTGATTCACACCAGTGTTTAAATTGGCTTTTGTAAGGAGGGGGAGCCCTTCCTTTTGGGGGGGGTCTTTCGACTACTGATGGCCTAGGTGTGAAATGCACGGCCCGCCACTGCAGAACATGGTGATCTGATATGTCGTTTAATTCTTGATATCGACGGCAGTCGTACACTGATTACCTAAAT
Organism: Chrysichthys cranchii; assembly: GCA_030068335.1. Lineage (NCBI taxonomy): Eukaryota > Metazoa > Chordata > Actinopteri > Siluriformes > Claroteidae > Chrysichthys > Chrysichthys cranchii. The sequence continues at coordinate 937,968 of JAQMCW010000036.1, read as the reverse complement.
AAGCCAGTACTTATGTAACTGTATGACCTACAAGCCTGGACTCTTACATCACCGCTACATCTCTGAGGTAAAACTAATTACCATTCTCAGGAAATTACCTGTTCATCATCTAATTATTGATCGGCTCCTGATGAGGTGCGTGTTTTGCGTAAGGGCCGCACGACGCAGAAGGTTTGCGTTCTCCTGGATTCTTTCCCCCATGTTAATAAGCGTATGGGATTTCTGCCCCTGGTGAGATATTAACCCAACCTCATCCAGAGCTGCTGCTTTATCTCCTCTCTGGCATCCAAAGCCAGCTTAAACTCCTGGCCTCTGGAATATTTGCTGCTAGCGGTCATTTATCACACACACACACCCTCACTCACTCTCTCACACACACACACACACACACACACACACACACACATAGGCGAGCAGCTGGACAGCTCTGTCCCCCACTGATTGCGGCCGATTGGACGAGCTGTCCAGCAAGGCCTCATGGGAAAAGCCCTGGCATGGAAAATGAGGGGTTCAACTGGCCTGGAGGTCAGAAACCCCCAACCCACAAAACACACACTCTCACTGCGAAGCCCCTCTGGCGCTGTGTGTGTTTGCAGTGAGCTTTGTGTGTTTAGAGAGGAGAGATACGGCTCGCTCTGTCCCTGAGTCGCTGATAACGACATACAAAAGCAGCGGCTTCGTTTTTCCTGTCAGGAGAGACACACCGTGAGAAACTCTCTCTCTCTCTCTCTATCTCTCTCTCTCTCTCTCTCTCTCTCTCTCTCTCTCTCTATCTATCTATCTCACACCCTAATGTCCACATCTGACTGTATCATTAGAAATTAATCTCTTTTGTTTTTGCTGTAAAGCAACATTGCAACTCCTCAATATCACAGAAACCACAACGAGGAAGTTTTCTTAGCGTAAAGGGTAATTCCAGTCTAATTCTATTAACATTTTACCCCTGGAGCATTTTCTCAGAAATTTATCAACACATCTGAGGAAAATGTTGACATTCCCAATATTTTGATGTCCTTTTTAAATGCCCCCGTGTCTTTACTTTGTGTGAAGCTAGCTTATAACTACATGCTAGCTAGCTAAGGCAGCTCTGAGGAGCCTTTCTGTGGACATGCTGTTTGGTTGCCTAGCAACAGTGTTCTTATGCATTCGATCACTTCCCGTGTAGAAGCTGGGTTAATGGTTTACGCTAAGCGTGATTACAGTGTGAGTTTATCCTCCTGGAGTATTTTTGCAGGGACCCGCCAACACATCTGAGGAAAATGTTGATATTCCGGACATTTCCGTGTCGTTTTTCTTTCTGTTGCTGTGTCATTATACTGCTCAGTATGGATTTGGTGTTATGGTTAGTGCTTGTTTAGTATACTTAAGGTTTAATTTGATCTATAGTCAGACTTTTCTGTATTCCAGCTGTTTTGTGTCATCATACAGGGTTTATAAAGTGCTAAACAGCTATGTACTAGCTAACTAAAGCAGCAGTGAGGCATCTTTTCTAACAGTGATTTTATGCATTTAACCCGAGCGTTCTAAAACTTTTGCAAGCTGGGCCAAACAAACTGTTCCACTAGACAGACAGACAGACAGACAGACAGACAGACAGATAGATAGATAGATAGATAGATAGATAGATAGATAGATAGATAGATAGATAGTAGTCATAGTAGTATTTGGAGTAGTATAGTTATAGTTAAGGCAGTTAAATAAATGTGCTTCAACCTGCCGTCACTCTTCAGCTCATCAATGTCAACCATACACTAGAAGATTATGAAAAGTTTAAAGTATAACACTCTGTCACATCTAAAGACAACATGTCATGAGTCACAGAGGTATGCTGGCCTTACCCCAAATGACTTTTCAAACGGTTGTGTATGATTTTGTGAAACATGGGGCTCTTGCAGGGTCATTTTTTGCATGAGTCAAGACTAAAGATAACATTCATTTACTCACTCACCGTCTGCCGCTTAATCCTGTTCAGGGTCACTTTCAGGGGGAAGCTGGAGCCAATCCCAGTTTACGTCCGCCGAGAGGCGGGGTTACACCCTGGGCAGGTCACACATCCAGCGCAGGGCGACACACAGAGACAGACACCCATTCACACTCACATTCACACCTACGGCCATGACATCCCCTCTGTGCATGTCTTTGGACTGTGGGAGGAAAGCGGAGTACCTGGAGGAAACCCACACGGACACAGAGAGAACATGCAAACTCCACCCAGGTTGACCCGGGGGTTCGACTCCAGGACCTTCTCAATGTGAGGCGACAGTGCTAACCACCGCACCACCATGCCACCTATAGATAACATTAAACATGAATAATTTCATTGGAAAGTCAAGAGTGAATTAAAGCCCTCCATCCTGACCACCTTACAATGAAGATGATGGGAGTGCGCAACAACTCTAGCAAAACCCCCATGATTTTATTCTGCCGTTAAAAAAAATCACAACAGAGAATTCAGCGTGAGTCAGCATAAAAGTCATACCTGCATTTCAAATGCAGATCACTCGCGGTGCAGAGGAATGAGTCCTGAACCCGTGAATGCAACGTAGTCCTTTGTATGTATATACGTATGAACCAAAGTGTTTCTTCGGTACAGTTTAGTGATCGGCAGCTGAGAGACGCAGAGGAGACAAATCACAAAGACATCTGCAATGTTTGGGAATATTTTGTAATCCAGCAATTATGGCGTCATGCCAAAGGTCACGTTTTCGCATGAATGCCTCTACATGCTGCCTGCAGGATGCGAGGCCACGCACACGTCCCGTTATTGATCCTGCATCTACGTATTTGTCTGGGTTTGACGAGGGCGACAAATCAGAACATCCTCCTCGGTCTTTGAGACCTCTAACACAGGTGAGCGATTGGGCTCGTCCAGTAACATCCGTCATCTCACGGTATCTCAACGATATGGACCCTGCCTGGCATACTCCAGGAGTTGCTCTTCTAAGTTGAAAAAGATGATTTTGGTTGATCTGGGTTGAGTCCATGGGTCAGTGCTGTGCTTGTGATAGGAATAAATATATGATAACGCCAGGAGGCTGCCGTTCACTTGGCTATTTGAAGGGCGATCACAATGCCAGCACTTTACAGAAGGCGGTGCTAAGATCACGAACAGAGCAGGTGGAATATAAAGATTAGCTCAGAAATCGTTTTGGGTTTTTTTTTTTTATGTTTGTTGCACCATATGACACAAGTGTTGGGGATGTCAAGGCCAAGCTCTGGAGGAAGAGAAAAGAGATTGCAAGATGAAGAGTAGGATGTACGTTAGTGGAGATATGCAGGATGGAAAGACGAAAGCAGACGAAAATAGCCGTATGGCTGAGGCTAAGGTTAGATGGGAATAGCTTTTAAAAAGACTGCTGAAAGACTGCAAAAGCGATCAAAGTATAAAACTCTGGTTTCCAATATGTGAACCGTCGGGCGGACCTGAGGACGCCTGGTGAATTTTGTTGGTGAGATTTCGAATGATGAATTTCTGTATGTATTGGCCAGGCTGAAGATAACGGTGTCTGGGATTTGTTGGCGTAGCAGTAATCCACTTATGAAGTCGTCCCCCAGTTTGAGAACCACCGGTTTAACCCAGTAAAAAGGGAGCGTCATGTGAATTCAAATATTTCTGCTTGTACTAAAATTGTTCGAAAATCCACTGGAGAAAAATGAACACAGTTCACACCCACAATAACCTTTTTCTCCATTATCTCATCATACGTTCCCTTTTTTTAAGCTTCTTCTTGTCTTCTTGCTTTGTTTCTCTAATATTTTATCATGTGTTCAATCTCATCTCATCTGATGATACAATCTTTCCTTCTGTATTCTCTGCTGTCTTTTACTCTTCTTCTCTTTCCTTTTCTTCTCCTCGCCTTCTGCCTTTTTTTATTTTCTCTTCTCTTCTATTTCTTCTCTGATTTTCCTCCTCTTCTCCTCTCGCCTTAATCCCTGCGTCGTCTTGCTCTTCTTTCCATCGTCACGTTTTTTTCTTTCTCTCGTATCATGGTCTCTGTATGACACTCACACATCTTCTTATCTTTTTATTCCCCTTGCCCTCTTTTGTCCCCGATAATTTATCTTTGTGTCTTTTCCTTCGTTCGTGTTTACTGTATGTTCACGTTTCACTATCGTCTCGTTTTTTGTCTTCACGCTCCTTTTTTTCCTTCTCTCACTAACCCACGGTCTGTATCTTTTATCCGTCCGTTTTCCCCATCCCGTGTCTACGATGGTTATTTTCATAATCAGTGATTACGCCTGTAATCAGAAAGCGTCCAGCGTTCTGTGCCGAACTACGCCGAGTATGTCTTTATCGATGCTGAAATCATGTAAATCAGGTATGAATATCGACCCGGGCTCCGTTTTCCACTGGAGTGCTCTCGGCTTTGCGTCTGTGTGTAATTCATATTCGGCTCCGAACGCCGAGGTAATTTTTATTGAATTGTTGTTGTAATCTGAAGACTCTGAGTCAGGATTGAGGACGCGCCTGTTGGCACACAGAGCTGCACCGGTGAACAGATTGGTTGAGAACTGCAGGGGTTTTAGTTTTATGAGGATTTTCAAGAGTGCAGAAGAAAACGAACGAGCGTGTGTGTTTCAGCTCTTAGTCAGGGCGTTCGATTTTGTCAGTAATGCTAATGATGTAAAAGACTGTGTGAGGGTGATGCGTTTGGTGACGGACAAATAAACAATATGAAGGGCCGAGCAGCAGGAAATAGGCAGCAGAGACATCAAACAAGCGTTAGGAGCATCATCAGTCGATGATAAAAGCTTGTCAGATGGAAATGAAAAGCAGGAAGGGACGCTGATTCTACCAGAAACACCTTTAAGGGAAATGGACAAATCGATGTGAGCTTGCTAGCCAGCTAGTCGAGGTGCTGTCAAGCGAACGTGGGGTTTTTCAGGATCTATTTTCTGCTTTATGTCCCTTCGGCGTTGGTAAAAAAAAAAAAACTGTCAAACAAATAAATAAATGAATAAATAAATATGTAACTAAAATTTAAAAAATTTCAAATAAATAAATAAATAAATAGAAAGATAGATAGATAGATAGATAGATAGATAGATAGATAGATAGATAGATTAGATAGATAGATAGATAGATAAATAATTACATAAAGATGATTTCTCCTTCTTTGCTTTCTTCATTCTGACCATGAAATGAAATAATGAAATAATGAAATAACCCCGATGCGGAGTGGAGAAGTGGGGTGGAAATGATCTGTTGTGTCTCTGGAAAGCAGACAGAAAGAAACGGAGGAGCGTGTGTTGGCGTGGCGTCGTCCTCCTCCTGCTGAAACGTCCCAGCTGGTGAGGTTACTGCGTCTCGAAGGAAAGAAATCAATAGCAATAATTTTTTAAGGTTTGTGCACCGCACGCACACACACACACACACACACACACACACACACACACACACAGGCAAACACATGCTCTTCCTTTCTTCACATTTCGCTTTATTCCACACTAAAGTGTTGCTGTGATCAAACAGAAGGATTTGTGCAGCAATGTGCATGATAGGACATTTTATTCTTATATGTGTGTGTGTGTGTGTGTGTGTGTGTGTGTGTGTGTGTGTGTGTGTGTGTGTGTGTGTTAGTATAAAATGTCTATAAATTCCCTTCCCGTGCTATAAGAAGGTAACGACTGCACTTGTTTACGTTTGAACAAATCCACCATTTTCCTCTACGCAAACACCACGTATCCCATAATCCTCTGGGTGTGTTAACTGATTCCTACTATTTAACACCGAAGGCGGAGTCGCATTGTTGGTTTGGGATTAGATAATCAATCAGTCAGATTTGTGTGTGTGTGTGTGTGTGTGTGTGTGTGTTTTCTTGGCTGGTGTAAACATGCCTTCAGCACCTCTCTCTCTCTCTCTCTCTCTCATGCATTCTTTACTCATCCTCTCTCACTCTTTTTCTCCATCTATGTCTCTCGCCCATCCTCGTTCTCTCTATTCCTCTTCCACTCACACTGATTAAACCGTCTCTCCTCTCGGCAGCATGATATCCCAGCAATAACACACACATTAACACCCTCAGGGCCACCTTGTGTGTGTGTGTATGTGTGTGTGTACATACTTTATATATGTTATCCATATATCTATTCAGAATTTGGTGACTTAGCCCTTTCACACACAGTGTCGTGTGAATTGTCACTTTAAGGCAGTTTATCGTCAAACATAAAATATAACTCCAAATCCAATCATTTTAATCTAAATTTGAGACCCTAATGTCTCTCGTTCTCTATGCTATTTGTCAGTGAAACAATATGTCTTTGGCATATCTTTACAAGCTTTCTATATAAAACCCTAGATTAATTTGTTTTTAAATGAATTTAAAAAAAAAGAGAAATAATCAGCTGCTTTGTGGAATAATGCATCGTGTAAAACACTGGGGGTTTTCTCTATAAAACATGCTGTTTTCCATAATTGTGATCAATAACGATGTTTTGTTTGTAAACACATAACTGCCGCTCTCAAATTGTGCTTTGAGCACACTCATTAAGCTTTTAGCGCACAGTACATCAGTCCAGTACCTAACGTCTGCACCTGTCTAGTACCTCACGTCTGCACCTGTCCAGAACCTCACGTCTGCACCTGTCTAGTGCCTCACGTCTGCACCTGTCCAGAACCTCACGTCTGCACCTGTCTAGTGCCTCACGTCTGCACCTGTCCAGATCCTCACGTCTGCACCTGTCTAGTACCTCACGTCTGCACCTGTCCAGAACCTCACGTCTGCACCTGTCTAGTACCTCACGTCTGCACCTGTCCGGTACCTCATGTCTGCACCTGTCTGGTACCTAACGTCTGCACCTGTCTAGTACCTCATGTCTGCACCTGTCTGGTACCTAACGTCTGCACCTGTCCGGTACCTAACGTCTGCACCTGTCCGGGATCTCACGTCTGCACCTGTCCGGAGCCTAACATCTGCACCTGTCTGGAACCTGACGTCTGCACCTGTCCGGAGCCTAACGTCTGCACCTGTCTGGAGCCTAACGTCTGCACCTGTCCGGTACCTCACGTCTGCACCTGTCCAGAACCTTACATCTACACCTGTCCAGTACCTCACATCTGCACCTGTCCAGTACCTCACGTCTGCACCTGTCTGGAACCTCACGTCTGCACCTGTCTGATATCTCACATCTGCACCTGTCCAGTAGCTCACATCTGCATCTGTTCTGAGTTCAGGCCCCTGAATAGTGTGCTCTACTCCCTCATGTCCCTTTGTCTCAAAGCCCCATTCATTGCTAATGTACGTTTCTGAGCCTTACTCTCCTTCTTTCTATGTTCTCTGCTTCATCACTTACTTCCTGGTTTTAACCCTCACCTGTTTCTGTGTTTGTATAACAGACCTAGGACGACTGCCTGGAATATTGACGATGATTGATGATTGAATTTCCCCAATAAATACCACACCAAGCTTACGCTTTCATGTCCTGCCTCTAACCGCACATCACATCTGTCCTTTCTTTACTAACTAACAATATTCCTACACAAAGACAATCCATTTGAAATGCATGAAGGCGTTAAAGGTACACTGCGTTACACCAGGTACAAGGTACACACTGCAGTCATCAGTCCACCACCCCATGACACCACTTCTACCTTTACAGCTCCATCACAGGACCTTTTTATTTTTCCTCTAATCCCCTGAGTAGACACGTGTACCGGAGTTTATCTGATTACACTGCAGGCACATCACGTCAGAATGACTGTAACTGTGACTTTTAATGAGCAGATTCACACTGTTTGAACCTCAGAATTTTCTGTAAGGTGGACAGATGTGGGACGGGAATTCTGCTGATGTGTTGCCATAGAAACAACAACATTTCCACATCCAGGACGATAATCAGTTCCCAGTCAGATCTCTTACCCCATGACCTAAAGGCACAACTTTACAAACACGTGGACAAATCTGGGATGCGACTTCCACGCTGATGATAGTGTGTCGCCGTAGCAACGACTTTTACGTTATTACTCCATGAAGTGAACACGCCGTTATTTAGGAATAGTTATTTATCCGGGACGTGATGAATTCTTGCTGATGATGGAGTGTTGCCATAGTAACAACAGTATTTTACACTATCATGTCATGACGAGAAAGCGCATGTCCATTACCATGGAAACGCATTTTATGGGATTTTTTTATGCCATGACATCAACACACTGTTGTTTCCAAACATATGGATGAATCAAGGATGGGGAGTCTACCTGACGATAGAGTGTTGCCATAGAACCAACAGTATTTTACAGTATTATGTCATGATGAGAATGCGCATGTCCGTTACCATGGAAACGCCTTTTACGGTATTGCGCCATGGCGTGAACATATTACCGTTTGCAAATTTAAGGACGAATCCGAGATGTGAATTCTAGCTGATGATGATGATGATAGTGTGTTGCCATGGAAACATCTGGTCTCCAAACCGGTTTCGATACATAAACAGCTCCTGGTAGTGCTCTCATAAAGACCGTAATTCAGACATCACGTGACACGGGTGCAGCATAATTTCTGAATGACCTCGACTCTGGGATTTTTAGGTTTCGGTGTCAGTGGCGTTCGTTTACTTTACGGCTTTATAATAAACACTAATGAATTCACGGAGAAGTGAAAACATCGCTCTGTGTCATTGGAGTGACTGATGACCAGATTTGAGCTTGACCCTGCATATGGTGCTGTGGTCACTGTGGCGTTGGTCAATGTGTGTGTGTGTGTGTGTGTGTGTGTGTGTGTGTGTGTGTGTGTCTTTGCTCTGGTCAGTGACCTTGATCTTAGAGGTCATTGGACAGCAGGATGACCAGCTGTCCATTTCCATTTTGAAGATGCTATCTCCCCTTCCCCCGCTCTTTCTCTCCATTTTCCCTCATCCTTTGTCTCTCACACCTACACGCCTGCCTTGACCCTCATTCCACCTTCTCTCTCTCTCTCTCTCTCTCTCTCTCTCTCTCTCTCTCTCTCTCTCTCTCTCTCTCTCAATCTCTTATTTTT
>JAQMCW010000036.1:593379-608985 GCA_030068335.1 Chrysichthys cranchii | reverse complement strand
GTGAGATGCTAAACATCCCAACATGTCTCCTACAGGAAAAGACTCCTGGGTACGAGTGTATATATATATATATATATGTATATATTAATGCGTTACTATTGCAGTACATAAATCTGATGAAATGCTGTACGTTGCTGCGCTGTGAGCATTAAAGCAATTTTTTCAGAGCATTTTATTTATTTATTTTACACTAAATTGAGTTCCTGGAAGTTTGGTTTTCAATCATTGTAATATTTGTGTATAAACAGAGGCTTGTATTTTCTGAGCCACAGTGGAAGTGAGATAATCCTCTTTATTTAATCTTCTTCATATCAGGGTGATTTGTCAGTGGTTATCTCTTAAATAAGAGATCAAAAAACGGCTCTTTTCCCACCACTATTATCTACACTCTAACAAGGTTTAGATTGGGTGACCAGCCTTGTAGTTGCAGATGTGGTGCATGGCCTCGATCTCCTTCTCCAGCCAGTTGTAGAGCTGGAAGCGCAGCTTTCCTCCATCCACCTCGTATCCGGTGGCGAGCGTGCGCAGCTCCGTCATCAGGATCTTCAAACACGCTCGGAACTTCAGCTGCTCAGCGATCACATCCACCTTCCAATCACTCGCTTTCTCTTCCCCCTTCTCCTCCTCCACCTCCTGTTTCTTTTCCTCCTTCATCTCCAGCCCCTTCTTATCCTCCTCACCCTCTTCCTCCTCCTCCTCCTCCTCCTCTCCCCAATCCAGCTTCAGCTCGTCATCATCGTTCTTCATCACCGGCTGACTCCAGTCCAGATCAGAGGCCCGGATGCCGTTCTGGCCGTCGCTGACATTAGCCGTGGAAGCCCCCTTGCTGAGCGAGGACGTCTTCTTGGTCACTTTGGGGATTTTGGACAGCACCTCGAGCGCTAGGACGGGGCAGCCCACTTTGAAGTGAGCGTTGGCGGTGGTGAAGAAGAGTTTGCGCTCGATCAGGTTGATCTGGTCGGCGCTGCCGTTGTGCTCGGTGCCGTCCGGAGACGCAAAGTGCCTGCGTATGATCAGAGGGTGCGTGCGCAAGTAGTTGTAGAAACTGAACACCACCGGGTTGCAGGACTTCACCATCACATCTGAAAGACGAGAGGAGGAATTAAATGCCAAGATCAGAAAGCTAGAAACAGATTTAATAATCCTTTCTGTAAGTAATAAAACCACAGCATACCATGCTCTTACTGTAAAATAACAAGAGGTGACCTTTTTATATTATTTTAACAGACTAAACAAATAAAATCGTCAGCCATTTTGCTAAACACACACACACACACCCACACACACACACACACACCCACACACACAAAACCCCCGGCATCAATAAATCTTTCTCATGGAATATTCCGTCCTTCCCGCTGTCCTAAGGCTCACTTGGGTTCTCGTCGTCCTCTTTGGGCGTCTGCTCCAGCAGCGTGTCCAGCGCTCGCGTGTAGTCCTTCATGATCCAGAAAGCGATGCTCCTGAGGAACGGATCCGGGTGCATTTTACTGCAGGAGAACTCGGTTCCATCCCGTTTGCAGCCCAGGACCTTTTCATACAGGATTCCCTGACAAGTGGACGAGCTCTCGAAGTCGGCCTCGTACAGGCGAGCGACGATCATGGCCAGCTGAATGTCCTCCATCTTCTCCAAGCACACCTGCATACAAAATAAAATTCAGTACATGTTGTGTGTGTGTGTGTTACATGTAAAGGAGATATAAAAATCGGACATGTTTCATGTACATCACAAGTACTTGACCGTATCTGGGGTGTTTCATGTAAATCAGAGGTGCACTATATAGCTAAAAGTAAGTGCACCCCAGACTACACATTCATGCTCAGAGAATGTCTCATTTCAGGTTCATCCCCATGAGCTTCACTCTTCTGGAAGGCTTTCCGCTAAATGTTGGAGCGTGGCTGTGGGGATTTGTGTTCTCAGCATTAGTGAAGTCAGGTGCTGGTGTTGGGATGTCGAGGAGGCTTCAGTTCCAGTTCATCCCAAAGGTGTTCAGTGTTCAGGATTGAGCTCAGGGCTCTGTACAGGACACTCCACACACTTCCTCCACTCCAACCTTCACTTTAACACACCATGTCCTCATGGAGCTGGCTTTGTGCACAGGGGCCTCCGCATGGTGGAGCAGGGTTCGGGCCTCTTAGGGTCACTGAAGGGAAATTATAATGCTACAGCATACAGAGACATTCTGTATAATCATGTGCTTCTGACTTTATGATAACAGTTTGGGGATGAACCGCATGCAGATGTGATAAATCGGGGTGCACAATCTTTTGGCCATATACGTGTACATGACAGCAACATTGGGTGTGTTTCATGTTAGCTTGATGTATACGAGAGTAACTTCAGGCAGGGTTTACTTACCTCAGTGCTCTCGTTTAATAATAAACCAATTCTGATTATTCATCTTGAAGTAAATCAATAACTGGCTTTAATGCCAATAATGCGGTGAATGAGAAGAAGGGTACGACCACGTTCCTGTCGTGTGCGTGTGTGTACTCATGAGCGTGTGTGCACCTCGATGGCATCTTTGAGTGACCCTGCGAGCAGGAAGAAACCTGCTGATTGCTCAAACCGCTGTTTCCCCAGTAGGGAGAAAGCGTTCTTCAGCGCTGCCTTCCTCCACCGATCCTCACTGAAGTTATGGCTGAAAAACTGCGTCATCTTCTCATCATGCTGAGACCTGCAAGATGACATGAGGTTAAACTGGAAAAGGCAAAAAACTGGAACACTGGCCTGATAAACAAATACACTAATCCCCCGCTATACTGCGGTTCACATTTCACATCCCCGGCTATTCACGGGGATTTATTTAGAACATCTCTATATCATATATGAAATAATGACAAGATCCAACAGCTAAGAGCCAGGTGTGTTAATGCAGGTACCTGAACAGGCCCCAGAGCACAGCTTTCTTCTTCATGGCTAAATAGAAGAGCGCAGCATCGAGGGGATCGCTATTCCTCTGAAACGCTGCTTTGGCCACCTGAAACATGTTCAGCAAAAACATGTACACACTTGACCCTGTGGTACGATAATATCGGTAATGCATTGGGAATCAGATATCTCAGATGTACAGTGCTACGTTTCTCCGTTTCTCCCAGTTCTCAGGATGAGCATTAGTGCATGTGTATTTCCTAAAGCTCAGGTTTACTCTCTAACTGTGTTCTAATTGTGTTCCAAGTTTGTCTAAAGTGCACTGTAGGTGTAGGTGTGCTCCTGGGGAGTTTTGAAATGATGTTTCAGGTGTGTTCAGAGTGTGTGAGAGACCTTCTCCACCATGCGTCTCAGCGTGTTGATGTTTCGGATCCACCAGCCGACACCGACAGCACGAAGCTCGGACCACTGCGGGTCTCCTCTCTGCATGGCCGGGATCATGTTCAACATCTCCTCCTCAGCCTCGGAGTGAAACGCCCACGCAAAGTGACACGTAGACACGCCTACACACACACACACACACACGCACGCACATACACGTATACATGGTTAACAGAGGCTGTGAATAATCGGTTGTTTAAAAGTGACAGGATGAGGATGTTACCTTGGTGGAGCAGCTGCATTCGGTAAAGAGGAGGAAGTGATGTAAGCAGGCAGGTGTGTAAACGCATCGCCAGCAGGTACCTGAGACCGCACTCATCCAGAGCCTCACCACCTGGACAACATATACACACAAATTTCAACAGAGACAGGAGAGTACACTGAGTAAACATACTGTTGTAACACATACACACAGCTGACAGTGTGATTTCAATGAAGGCCCCTGCATCACGTGAATGGAAACACACACTCACTTACTCGCACAAACACACACACACACACACACACACACACACACACACACACACAGCGTGTCCCTGAACCTCTCTGATGTCGTGAGTCTGGAACGTTCTGCTCATGTCTCACCTTCTGTAAAAGACTAAATAAACACCAGCTGATCTGCGGCAGTGTAGGTACGAGGGGAGAGCGTGATAATCGCAGCGTTTAATTAGTCTAGTGCCGGACATTAAGGCCATTTAGGAGATATGTTAATCATACGTACTATTTTTTATTATTATGTTGAGCGAGGTAAAGCGCAAGAGAGAGAGAGAAAGAGAGAGAGAGAGAGAATGTATAGAGAGTGGTGACTGGATTAGGGAAGGTGCTGAAAGGTTTACGGAGAGTGGTGGAGAAATGGCTAGAGTGAGAACTGTGTAGGAAGACAGGTGAAGAGTATAGGGAAGAAGATGAAGGGTATAGGGAGAGTGGTGAGGGGTACAGAGAAAAGATGAAGGGAATAGGAGAGAGTGCTGAAGGGTATAGGGAGCGTGGCGAAGGGTACAGTGAGGAGAGAGGAAAAGTGGGACCTGGAGAAACGCACCTCTGTACTGTTTATCAGTGGCTCCGCCCACCTCGGCGCTGGTGGTTGCCACGGTATCAGCGAGGGCAACCAGGAACATCTGCTCGAGGCGGGTGAGTCCCGGCAGGCTGGAGTGCATCAGGTGAGAGGAGAGCACCTGAGCGTGTTCAGGCCCGAAACTGGTGGGGCCGTACAGCGACAGGTCGATCACACGCGTCTTCTTCTCCTTCTTCTCCGCCTTGTCGGACCACGCGAAGCTGGCAAAGTCATCAGTGTTTACCGTGGACTCCTGGAAGAGCTCCGTGTACTGATCCTCCGAGGATTTCTGCGTCTCCCGCTCCGGACACCTGACGTCATCGGCTAACTTGTTTCTGTACGAGGTGTCGAGGTCGGCCGAGAGCAGGGCGTACAGCGGGAGCGGAGGGATGGAGTTGATTTCGGTGTAATCACGCCCGCCGTCTCTCCCAGCGACAATCGTGTCCTTGGCGGTGCTTCCTGTGACGCTGATGGTGCGAGACAGGTGTCGTCTGGCTCCGCCCTCTCCCGCCACGGCGTCTCTAACCACAGCCACCTCCCCGGCGATGCACTTGACCAGGTGAGACAGGATGGCCTTCGCACGCCTCACCTTCCCTAAATCCATCAGCTCTAACAGCTGGGTGGGGTGGTACTGAGGCAGAGTGGGGGACAGGGAATGCGCCGCCTCGAAAAGACCGCCATCTTGGATCACGGCTGGAACTCGGATCATGTCGTCGGGCATCTCAATTGCGTTTTTTCTCACCATGAAAGCATCATCGTTGCCTTCAGAGTCGCTGGGCTTTTTATCCTGGTACCACTGAGCGTAGACGTGCATCTCGCAGTCCATCCCGATCACCAGGATCCCGTCTCGAACCCAAGAAAGAGAAACGGGAAGAGACGGCGTCCCGTCCACCGAGGAAACCAGATCGACGGAGCGCAGAAGAACCCAGCGGGAGCGGACACCCTGTTTAACGCTGCCCCCTAGAGGCAGGGTGACGACAGCCATGCCGTCTTTCCCTCCGGTTTGCTCAGTGACGATGCCGGAGATCCGTCCGTACATCAGAATGCTGGATCCCACTCCGACTGTTAGGATGTGTGATCCGTCTTCTTTGGAGAGCCAATCCAGATGCACAAAGTGTTTGATATTGGGGTTCTGCTTTCTAACAAACAGATCAGACTTGCTGTAAACCACCAAGTTACTGTCCACGCTGATTCTGGGGTCCAAAGCATTGACGGGTTTCCCGAAGTCATCCAGATGGATAGTCTGCTCCAGAACCCACTCAGACCCACCTGTGGATTCACACTCGAAGATGGAGACATGCATGGAGAAGTCTTTAGAGCTCGAGATGTTCTCAGCAGAGACCAACTGCTTGAACGCGACAGCGAGGCGGCCAGTGTAGGAGCAGCTGACGGCGACGGGGCGACCGGCGACGGTCAGCGCGCTGTTGTTGTCCTCCTCCTCGTTCAGGAGGCACCACGGCTCCCAGCGGTACGAGGGAGAATCTTCTGAATCCACTGAGCATCTCCAAAATCTCACGCGTCCATCTGAGCATGCGGTCACAAGCAGATACGGAGCCAAACATACCGGGTAGATGGAGGAGGAGCTCAAGTGACCTGAAGGGGAAAAAAAGAAAAGCATGTACTTATGCTGAAATCCTGCACGATCTCTCATAGATTTGCGTTTCGTGAAATTGTCATAAATAATTAAAACTTTCACATAACATTAAATAAACCAAAATATGAAGAATAGCTTGTGAATCTGAATCTATACTCATACTTTATCCAACATGCTGTCTTTTACTTGATCAGTACATATAAACATGTAGAAATATACTTATTTACAGCACTTTCAAACATTTATAAATCACTGCTGCTGGCGTATATTACGGCACTCGTTATAATACGTCATCGTTTCTATAATAACAGATTCATTCACCGGGATTGACGCAGTACCTGCAGATGGTGTTGCCCGGACGACCTCCACCCCCAGGGGGAGCTCCAGTCTGTGGCTATAGACGAGGGTGGAGCTGAGGATCAGTTTGCTGGCGGACTGCAGATTAGCCGAGGAAGAGGAGCGAGGGAGGGGGCTCGGGGTCGACTCAGGAGACGAGTCAGGGTTAGTGAGCATGTGTGGAACCGTCAGCTGGTTCTGGTAGGGCTGAGCCTGTGGGATGTCATCTGCGGAACATTTTACAACAACCAAAAAGATAAATAAATAAATAAATACTGCATCTTGTATAAAACTATGCATATATGAAACGCTAAAGAAACCACAGATGAACTGCTGAAAGCTGATTGGCTAAGGGTTCAGAGTTAGGACTAGGGTTTATTCAAAATACAACAACAGGTGTTCATAGTTACACAATGAAGCAGAAGACCAAATTTCAACTTGATTAGAAAATTCCTACATGAAAGTAACCCCACCCGCTTTAACTTAACACACCACAAACTCTACAGAAGTTTTCATTAGTCATAGTCATATTTTAACATTTGTGTGAATTCATGTAGTCAATCATGTGCTTCACCTGTCTGAGGAAATGAAGCTCTGCTTTAAATTTAAATCTTAAAAACAAACACAACAAATCTTGTTTGAATCTCTGAACATCCTGCTTCAAAAACTCAAACCAGAACTGGATGATATGATCTGATGTCAGTTATAGAACCATCTTGTTAGTTTGACCGGATCTCTGGAGGTCCTGTATAAAGAGCTGAGTCATGCTTTTGAATAAACATCTCATTAAAACAAAAGTCATGGTTTTAATTGGATCTTTGGAAATCTCTCATAAGGCCCCAAGTCATGTGCTTAACTAGATATCTGAACATCTCCTATACAGAGCACTGATAGTCCCTTGATTAGGTCTTGCATAAGGACCCACGGTGCTTTTGATTAGACTCCTGGACCTCCCCTTAGATCTCAGGAAACCTCACTCACCCACACACGCATGCACGGATTTCAGATGAAGATGCCACATCTGCAGCACAGAGTTTCTGCACTCGTCTTTCTCGATCACGACCAAGAAAAACTTCTCAGAAAACGGAGGTGGGTGAAACTCTGTCAGAGGAGAACAAGAGTTAGAACAAAGCGGAGGAGTGATGGAGAGAAAAATGAGGAGGAGGAGGAGGAAAAGTTGTGCACCATCAGCTGAAGGGAAGCCAGCAGTGTTGATGTCGCTGAGGTCATCCTGAGGTTTATATCCCAAGATAAAATCCTCCTGAAAGACGTGAAGCAGCTGCGTGTTCGCGCCACACTGCACAGAGAAAACACACACACACACACACACACAAGCTTTGGTATATACAGCCATGACAATAATGTTCCCCCTCACCACCACACCTGCACACACACCTGGTTCGTGATGACGTCCAGCTCGATGATGCACCCTGGCCGAGCAGTGGACTGTTGACTCACAATGTTGAAGACCTCACCCACTAATTTCTACACACACACACACACACACACACACACACACACACACACACACACACAGAAAAAGACCATGTCAGGCAATGTTCAAAGATTTGAAAGAGGGTTTTATTAAATATAAAGAAGTACAGCGGTATCTTGACTTACGAGTGTCCCAACTAAAGAGTTTTTCGAGATACGAGCCGTCTCTTGGACGATATTTTGCTTTGAGTTGAGAGTTAAAGTTTGTGTTACGAGCCAGCTTCACGTCCCCCACCACCAGTTGGCGCTAGTTGGTCCAAAAAAAGTGAGTGTGAACGACAGTGCTGAGAAGATGCAGATGATGAGAATTGAATTAAAGAAGGAAATGATGGAAAAACATGACCAAGGTGTGCGTGTAGTCGACTTGGCGAAGCAGTGCGAGCGTAGCACTTCTATGATCTGCACCACACTGAAGCAGGAGTCAACAAAGGCTATAACGCCAGCCAAGGGCGTTAACGTCATTTCCTTACTTTCCAACTTTATTCAAAAGAAACACAGAAAATTTGCACCTGGGTGTGCGACGGCGCTATTTACTGACACGTGCCCTAACACATTTCAGAAACATCCTGAAAGGGAGGATGAAACACACCTCATTGGACAGGTTTTTATCGACATCCCCTGCAGATGAAAGTGAGGAAAGCGTGGCGAAAAGGGCAAAAACCAGCGAATAAGATCCAGTTATTCAGTTCAGCCTTTCTCCTCCACCTCCATCAACATATTCAAGTCATCTGATCTCCAAGGTAAACGCTGTACATTACACTTAATAACATTGTGTTTTTATATGATATTCATTATTTATAAGTACATTCTTCTTAAAAACATGTAACAAAAAAAAATTGCGGTGTTTTTGGGGGTCCAGGAACGAATTAATGGCATTTCAGTTCATTTCAATGGAGAATATTGATTTGAGTTACGAGCTCCATCACAGAACGAATTAAACTCGTAAATCAAGGCACCAGTGTAATATGTTTGTTACTGTATCATCATCACTCACCGAGGTCTCAGGGTCAGACAATTCATCCAATAGTTTCCTGGCATCCACGACAGCTTGATAGAGACGCAGGTTCTTCCCATCCGATGCCACAAAGCATGCGCTTGCAGAGTTACAGTATGTTCCTGATACAGAGACAAAACCCAGGGATTTCTTAACTACAAATAAATCAATCAATGCCCCAGGAAAAAAAATCATAATTTTATTATGCACACCATAGATCCTATATTATTTACTTGTCATGTTGTCAATGAGTCATTTATTACACTTCTTTGACATGTTTATTGAGCTTAAGTACTAATGAGGAACAGTGGAAGCGTTTAGTATTTAAAACTGCATCATTCCTTTCTAGGAATACTCAGAATTACTCAGTACTCTGGGGTTCGTCAGAAGGTGCTGGTTAATCATATGTAATAGATGGTCTGAGTGCAAAATGTAACTAAAAATGGATTTTTAAAAAAGTCTAATAAAGATGATATAATAATCATGTTAATTTTATTATATTTATATTTTTGGAGGTGTGCCCTCACCGAGTACAGAGCTGGGGATTAGCGTGGGCAGCCAGGCGACGTTGGAGAAGGCGGCGGTGTGCAGGGAGTTGATGCGTGCGATTTCGGACACGCCCCCCGTACAGGAGAGCGGCCCGATGTGGTCGACTCGCCACAGAATCAGCTCGCTGTAAATAGCGTTCGGGTCGTGGAAGGTCCGGGTCGCCGCGTTGCTGCTCATCTCCTTCTGCGTGAGGCTTCTGGACGGACGCGGGGGGCGAGAAGGGACACCCTGGGGGTCGTCCTGTCCAGGGGGCGGAGTCAAAACCGCATTGTGATGCGATGAGGTCAGCAGGAGGGGCAGGACAGTGTGGCATGCAAGGTCGTTGAGATGGAAACGGTGGCCGCAGTAACGGAACTTGTGCGAAACCGTGAGCACGTTGGAGAACGCAGACTTCTCGGCGAACGTCACGGCCCATTGGTTCAGAGAGCCGTCCACGTGCTTGGACACCATCATGACGGCCGGGCCGATCACGGTGCCCAGAGACGCACACTTCCTCTCCTGCTCCACGGAGACTTCGACGTCCCGCTCAGGGAACGTACAGGCGTACATCATGATGTTCTTACTCAGAGAGTTAGCATCGCCGGTGGGGAACGCTACGGGAATCCGAGAGGAGAACGCCACCTGCAACACCAGACGGAAGAATTACTTTAAAATGGCTTCTATGTATAGAATTTAAGTTAATTTTGTATTGTAGCTCTCATATATCCATCATAACGTTCTAACTTTGTAATATTTATGATTCTCCTTTAATAATTGCCCAAAAAAAATGGTGTTTTATTTGAAGCAGGATAAAGCAGCAGTGTGTACGCCCTGACCTGGACCTGCCGGAAGATGCCGGGGATATACTCGTCCAGGTACTTGATGTGCCAGACGAGGAAGGATCCGTCAACCGGGTGGATGGTGAAGAGCATGTCGGGGCTCCGGTTCCACTCCAGAGTGAGGGACTCCATCTTACGCTCCAGGAGGACGGAGGGAGGAGGGAGGCTGCTGCTGGATCCGGGGGACGACGCCTTCGTACTGCCCTCCTGCTCTCCTTCATCGTGCTCTGATGCCTTGTCAGACATCTCATCCAGATCTACAGCAACACACACACACACACACACACACACACACACACACACACACAGAGTAAGCTTACAGAACGGCTCTGTGAAATATCTCCATCATCCCACGTGTGTTAGGACCAATGCGACACCAGTATTACACTAGATGGCCCAGTTGTCAACTTCTGTATGATAGATATGCTACTAAACTGTCCACCTTAACTTGTTTACTCGGTCATGTCTTCATGGTAGACGTGATATTCCACTATTTACTGTAGTTTATTTGTTCAAGCTTGTTTTTACTGTAAGTGTGCTGGGCCTGTACTCAGGGTAGGTCTCTTCCTTTGCTATGGGTTTCCCACTATGAGTGCCACTGCCGTATTTATGGTAGCAGCATGGGTAGATTTTGAAATAAATGATAATACATGTGTACCAAAGTCAAACTTTGCTGTTCCTTCCTGCTTGATGTCTTCCGTGGGGTGCTCCAGGTTCTGCTCAGAGAACTTCCTCAGGTGCTGCATGAACACATCCATGGAGGAGGTGAAGCTCAGATCCTTATTATTCAACCAGTGAACCATGAAACCTCCATTACTGTCTCCGGAGGAGAAGAGACCGGACCCGGCTAGAGCCGCCGGGATATCTGAGAGACACACACACACACACACACGAAAAACCTCCTATTAATACATGATGTATTTTGCAGACGGTGAATCATGACTGAGTCATTATGTGTCATAGCTGTGGCTCATCCAGCTGCACCGAAAATAAACATCGCAGCTTGGCTGTTATTTAATGATTGTTGCATCAACACTGCTTGTTTGTTTATAAGAATAATCATTTCCAACTTCACATACAAGCACCGAAATTTGAAAAACTGCCAAAAAGGCTCTGCTAGCACAAATACAGTGACAAAATACTCGAACAAATCTCTAACGATAGTTAAAAAACAATCTTCATGAGCAATGAACAAATCACTGACCTGTCTCTTCAAAAACAAAATCTCCTCTAAATGAGCAAAAATACCCTAAAATCATAACAAAACAACTAAAATCACAAAAACACAGAGAAAAAGAACCGTGAAAACAGCAAAGGGCCAAATCTCTGGTAAATGAGCACAACAACAAACCTAAAACAAACACCTATACAATACCACACAGTAGCCCATCATCCTCTGCGAGGATCACGTTCCAAAACTTTCCGGACGCCACCCCCAAATGGTTTATTTTTTTATTTATTTAAAATAGTGTAAGCTTTAAATGCTCCTCCCATGCTCTAAACACTTTCTCGACACAATTAAACACAAAGAAAACATTTGCGGGCATATAGCGAGGTGGATTTTGTGTCAAATTTGTAGAAACATCACATTTATAGCGAGTACTGCTCCGGGTGAAGAACTGGGATGTTGGCGAATGCTGGTTGCTTCTCCCCGACCGGACGCATCGTAGCTAGCAGCCAATCACAACCAAGGTTAAATGAAAAGGGCATTCTGATTGGCCAGACTCGCTCCTCCCTCCAGCCATATTTGTTTTTTCAGTATCCTTACACTAGATTTTCGTAAAACAACGCTGCATGTTCTTTCTCTCTTGTGTAAATATGATCTACACTGTACTGTATTTTATATATTATTAATATTTTACTACATTGTTCATAATACCGGGAAAATCCACCAAAAAAAAAAAAGATATATTCTAAATAAAAATCCACAATGCGAATTGTGGATGCGAAATGTGAAATGTGATATAGCGGGGGATTACTGTATTATAAAACACTAACAGACCTCCAAACTACGTAACAGACAGACACACTACTGTCTATCACTGCGTCTCGGTTTAGTGTAATGACTAGGGATGCACCGATACCACTTTTTTCCAAACCAATACAAGTACGAGTATTTTTATTTGTGTTCTCGTCGATACCGATACTTCTTAAATTGGATTTCCATGAAAGTGCAATCAATTTGGAGGCAGGTTTAATTTTCCCTTTTGCAGAGTACAATAATCCTACAATAAGCTAAATACAAAAATGATCAACAGAAGGCTATTCCAGGCCAACAATAAACTAATCATTCTGCTTTTAACAAAAACGGCCTTCTGTAAGATACATAGGTACGTGTGTATGTACGCTAATCTGCACGGCTAAGCTGTAAATCAGGGTCCTCACATCAGACAACGTGTAAATATGACCAGAAAATGTAATGTGCTGCATAGCTAACAACTCAGCTATGATGCTAGGCTTCCTAGCCTGTCTTGCGCTGCTCACACTCTGTGTCCTTGAACATGTCATCAACGTGAATACCGGAAAAACCAGTAACCCAGCCAATCGGAGTGGTTCTACTACGACTGCGCAACCAGAAACGTCAGAAGCAGAGAGTTTCTGACCAGCTCCATGGTGAGTCACACTAACTTGTTGATCGCATCTCCGTTAATTTTCCAGCTCATTGTCTCCCCCTAGACATTGAAGTCAGGTAGGACAGCAAATCACACTGCCTAGTAAAGCGATCAGTTTGACGTTGTGAAATAGGAGTGGTATCGATTCATGGTATCGGCACTTTATGTACGAGCATGAGTATTTTAGCAAAGTATCGGCCCGATACCCGACACTGGTATCGATATCGGTGCAACCCTAGTAATGATTTTAATTCACATTTCAGGAACAGATGTCCTGAGGTCCCTCAAAAACACAGGGGAAAACTGGTCCTACAGCATCTGCACGTGTGTGTGTGTGTGTGTGTGTGTGTACCTGTATTGGGGTTAATGCTGGCTGAGATGTGAAAGTGACACAGCGCGTTGCCGTGGTGTGTGATGTGCCGGTGTGTGTCGTGTGTGTTCAGCTGGCTGGGCAACAGCTCGGTGTGTGTGACCAGAGCTGAAGATCTCCTCCGACCCCGTCTGAGCTGCTTCAGGTGGTGGATTGACTGCACACACACACACACACACACACAAACATTGATGCATTAAAAAAAAATAAGCTTTATTACATTCCATAGTGACTGTGGCGTATAAAGAGGCCTGTGTGAGTGTGTGTGTGTGTGTACCTCCAGTGCGTGTTGTATTTTGTCTTTCTGCCCGCTGTGCTGTAGTGATGATGTGGAGCTGTTGTTCTCGGTGATCTGTCCTCCCAGTAAACTGTCCTCAGGTAGCAGTGTCTCGCTCCACAGACGACAGATTCCGTCCACACACGACGTCAGCAGTACGTTACACACCGAACCCCTTACACACACACACACACACATCACACCAGACTGTAGGACAATGCACTAAAGAGTGTAATTCCTGTTGCACAGCACTGCAGCACCCCCTACTGGTGCACTCTAGATTAGTGTTTGTCCTGTTAGTGCTCATCTACATCTACTCTCATGACACGTGTTACACTTTAAAATGAAGCAGTTCATCACTCAGTGCTTCATCACACGCTTGGGTACATCAAGGTATGTGTGTGTGTGTGTGTGTGTGTGTGTTTACTTGGCCATGTATTTGCTGGTCTTCCTCCAGGAGAACCCCGTGACAGTTCTGGGATGGGCCAGATATATAAAGGAGAAGTGAAGCGAACCGGACTTCCTCTCACACACATCCACCATGACGGACCTCCATCCCAGGGTGGAGTACCACACCTTCAACAGGCAGTCGTCCTGAGAGAGGGGGAGAAATGGGCAAAGGGGTATGAATGATGTACAGGTAATTCAATGGATGTGAGAATGTATGAGGAGCAGAGAGATTATCAGAAAGCCTGTGTGTGTGTGTGCGCATGTTTGTGTATTTTCGTGTGTGTGTGTGTTTGTAACTGTGATTATGAGTGTGTGTTTGTATAGATACACTACCTTTCCCACTGTGGCAAAGTATTCCCCATCAGGAGACCATTTAATTATACGCACAGCAGAAGCAGTCCTGAGAAACACACACACACACACACCATTAATCATCAGAAACAAAAAACATTTTGGCAGATTATTTATTTTTTAAGGGTTTTCTAATGAAAAGATACAAACCTCACATCTAATTTGTTTCACATTGCAGTTATTAAAGCTGCCCACTTTTATTGTATTTTTAGAACTTTAGTCTTATTTTTATATCTTACTTGGATTATTTCCTTTTAGGTTTCTTTTATAGATCATCCATACTTGCATAATTATTTACTTATATACATATCCTAGAAATTATGGGAGAAAAAAAAAAATACCATTGCTCTAATCTCGTTAGAAAAGCTCGAACAGGATTTTAGATTTATTTATTTATTTGAAATGAAAATATTTAAATATTAAACAAACATGACTGAAGTATTGATCGGACTGAATTTATTATTTTTACACATTTTATAATATTATATTATTTGCCATGCAAGTGAAAGTGTTTGTGATTTACTTTATTTTTTTTTTTAAATCACATTTTTTATTAGTTTGTTATTTGTGCTTGGTTTCGTTTGCTTTACTACATCAGTTTATGCTTTTATACTAAAAATTATTATTTCTACACATAATGACGTTATTATATTAGAACAGGCCTGATTGGCTAAGAGGTTTTTAAACGTTTGCATTTGCTTTATATTGGACTGTTTTTAACTCCCAGTTTAAATAAAATAAAGGAATGAATGAAAACCCAGAGTCTGCACAATTCACAGAGAAACTGAAACTCTGTGGTCAAGTGTGTGTGTGTGGGCCTTGTTGGGAAGTTCAATATTGCACTACACCATTCCACTCTTTCATCACCTGATAATCACCTTCTTTTTTTCACTTCCTTTTTCCGAGGCGCCACACACACACACACACACACACACACACACACCACTCATTCCCATGTACACTTGAGCCTTATTCCAGTGAATACTGCACATCCCTTATGCTCATTTAATCATCACTAATAAAAATGTTTTATTGGGATTTTATACTTTATATGTACAGAATATACGCATTATATAAATCCATTCAGCCCTAACACACCTACAGGACGCACTCCAGCCATAACACACTCCGTGTGACTCACTTGCACTGCCACACACACTTCCAGTCATTCAGCACGAGGTGTGATTTTTCTTCTTCTTCCTCCTCCTGCAGTGTGTCTGCGGTGGGCGGAGCCCAAAGCTGCAGCCACTCCGTTGCCGCCAGGATACGGTTGCCTGCAGAGAGAGACAGACAGTTAACGCACGCACACGCACGCACACATGCACGCACGCACACGCACGCACACGCACGCACACGCACGCACACGCACGCACACGCACGCACACGCACGCACA
>JAQMCW010000036.1:353229-365322 GCA_030068335.1 Chrysichthys cranchii | reverse complement strand
TATTGTTGAAATACACAGTCCTGAAAAAGGGACGTTTCTTTTTTTGCTGAGTGTATATATATATATATATATATATATATATATATACGTTTATGCTGCTATCACTACACTGACCATACGTATGAACTTGGCTGTGCATCATACTTTTATGTTAAATATATTTATTTATAATTTATTATATATGCAAATGTATTTGTTTATACACAGTCCTGTCCAAAATCATTGGAGCAGCACTTGTATCAACACCGCTCTGGGCTGCATATTGTGAGTTCCCATGAACAGTTTAATGCAAACTCAGCGCTTGGAATCCACAACTCCAGTTTGTCCCAAAATAACGAGGCACACGTCATAACTGGCCATGAAACTGTGCATCAGCCGACTGTTCCATTACTTTTGATCCTGTGAAGATGGAGGCCCTGTGTCAAAGTGCATATTTTTGTTAAACCCTTTGAATTAATGCTAAGAGTCTACACTTCAGTCACCTCATGATGGCTCCTTTTTAAACTGGTTCTGGTGGTGAAAATTGCGTCACAGTTCCAATAGTTTTGGAGGTGATGGTTCTTTATTCAAGGTGTGTAGAATTATAAGTATGTTATCATAGATATAAACTCAATCATAAATCATTTCTATTTTAGATCAATGCTGTAATGCAGCACCAGTACAGATGATGACATCACACAGTAACACATTTCATGCTTTATCATTTTTACTTAGGCCTATGTGTAATAAACTAAACTGAAGTGTGTGTGTGTGTGTGTGTGACAATACACTCAACTCCAGCCTCTGAAATCATGGCTTTTTATTATTGTCACAATGAACCAAGAATAAAAACATGAACATCATTAAACTGTTAATGAGCAGACGTGGCATAAATGTGACATGACGACAACAATACTGTAAAAATCTGTGTGTGTGTGTGTGTGTGTGTGTTTGTGTGTGTGTAGGAGTTTTTACATTTGATTTCATTCACGTGTAACTGGGCATACACCATACATAATAAACACATTAGCATAAAATTGGCTAGCTTGGTTCTGATTACACAACAAAACAGTTCACCTAAAGTCCGTGAGCTTGATTCTGCTGAGAAGATAATCACATCCTGTCCCTGTGTCTGTGCTAAAGTTGGCTAATATTGCTAAACTATTATAATGTGTCATTTTAACAAATAGGATATTCTTAAAATATACACCAATTGCTACCATTAAGCTAATCAGGCTCATTAGCTAGCTAACATTAGTGCAGTGTTTTTGTTAGCTTAGCTCAACTGCCATTTTTGTAATATTTGCCGGTGCAATGATCAGCCAATCACCATCAGCTTTCTTTTTTTTTTTAGCTTAAAGTGGTGTTTAGTCTAAAATACTAATTTTAATTATCAATAAAAGTTTAGCATCATTAAGTTTTTAGCTAGCTAAAAACAGTTAGTTTGAAGACTTGGTAGCTACTGCCTTGTGTACTTGGATACGAACCTAATGAACTTCGCTACCACACTAGCTAATGTAAATGTGGAAAAACGATCATGGCTGGCATTAAAATGCTACGGTAGTTTCTGCTCACCAGGCTTATTAGTAAAAGCTTCACAGGAGGGACATCAGCTTAGTGGTTGGAGAAGGTGGAGTTCGGAGAAAGGGGACAAAAATCAGGGTTTAGCATATGCCCAGCTACAACTACAACAATAACCAGTTCTGTTTCTCCAATCGTTACAAATCTGGCAAAATACAAACACAGACTGCATCTTTTAAAACGTTCAATTATTATTATTATTATTATTATTATTATTATTATTATTATTATTAATACTGATCGTTTATTATGAAGAATCTTTGGTCAGCTTTAGTGTTTATAAGAACAAATATGAAAATAAACAACACAACACTGTACAATAATTTACACAACAGCAACACAACAGTATTCATGGAATGCCACAAAATACCCCAAAATGATAAAACAACAATCATGAGGAAACGTCAGCATGTTATATTACTGAACATCGGACACCAGGTGAACCCTGCACCTTTAACTGCTCGCTCTCTCTCTCTCTCTCTCTCTCTCTCTCACACACACACTTGACCAAGACAAGATACAGTTTCATTCAAATCAAGCATCGGAATCACATGACCAGGATTTAGAGGAAAATTAACCGAACACAAAGGGGACATTTCCAGAGCAGGTGTATGAATATGTATAGTTTAAAATATCTTCAGGACAACTACAAATCAAATACTGTAAGGAATTATGAAGCATTGTGTCCATTTTTTAAAAATGTTTTAAATATTTTGGTCTTTTGGTTTAACAATGATATGAAAGTCTGTCTGAATCCGTAGCACCTCCTACACGATGCGCTCAATTTAGCGTGGCCTGTACAGAACTATCCAGACTATATACTGCACTCAAGAGGGGAAGAAAATCAGAAAACACCCTGTTTCTATTGTTTTAATTTTCCTTTGTTAAGGTCATAAGGGCAGTATTTTGTAGGAGAGCTATGCGTGGAATAAAAACGTAAACATCCCAATGCCCCGCCCACTTCCACAACCATCGGCCTGTACGCTGTGTGAGAACAGGTGGGGTAGATGGGGGCAAATACTTTCCATTAGTTTGTTGTTAGGTGACCACAGTTGCAGAAGCTGTCCATTATAGTGCACATGCACACAGTGTTGACCTAACAATGCTCTACTTCCTGTTTTAGCTCCACCCTCTTGTTTCATGGGTGGTCTGTAAATAATATTGAAGAACCTCCCACTTCTATGTCATAAATTATGACATTACGTTACACAATTTCAAAAGTTTCTTGTTACAAGTGGTTTAGAAATATAAAAATTGCAAACAAGTATTATACAAATATGGCCAAATTACCGTAATTGGTGTAGTAGCAGGGCTACCATAAAAAAAAAATCCAAACAAACCCAAAAACAGCAGGGTGTTTTACAAGTAGGCTATTTACACAGCACGTGCTAGAGAGAAGAAAACAATTCTTTCTAATATTTGTGAAAAACATACAGTAAGTAAGTAAAACCATTTGGTGTGCAGTAACTGAAAGCATGTTGATGACCTCACTGACCACGCCCACTCTTTCACGGGTCTGAATGTTAGTACTGTAATGCTGATAGTCTTGTGTTCACTAATGCAGCAGGTGACGTGACCTTTTCTTATCATGCTCAGATTTTAAAACATTTTAACGTGTTCAGATTCAGCACTGTGCTCTATTTATTACCCAGATTTCTTTTCGGACACACTGATCACTGAAACCTAAAGTTGAGTATTTCAGGAACGGAATAAACTGATTTGGCACATTTTACAAATATTACATCACATCATCAAAATGTTTTCATGACCATTCAAAGTTAGTGATCACTATGTAAAGTGATATAGTAATACTGGAATGGAAAAAAGTGACCTGTTTGGGACTTCCAGTCAATTATTCATAAAATCATATCTGTTTTTAATTGTATGAAACCTGTAATGAAACCTAACTAGCATGGTACAAGCATCACAAGTAGGTGTCATGCTAACCGTATTGCTATATTTGCTATATGGCAGTAAGATTTACGGCTAACAACAGCTAGGATTGCTAACACTATTGCTAGCCATACCACTAACTATACCATTAGCCTTACTGTTAGCGGTATCACTGACCTGAAATCAAAGCTTAGCCCTTTGGAAACTTGTTAGTTTTTTTGTCAGTAATTTCCTTATTGCCAGACTTACTGCTAGCTGTGTAGCTACATTTTGCTAGCTTTAGTGCTAGGTTTTGTTGCCATATAAATTTTACAAAAACTTTGTTCTAGTTAATCTTTTCATGTACGTACGTAGTGATTGTCTTGACGCTTTGATTGTAATGAAATAATAATAATAATAATAATAATAATAATAATAATAATAATAATAATAATAATAATAATAATAATAACAATTTGTGCTAGTTAATTACTGAATAGTTCTGACAGGTTTGTTATTTCTGGAGCTTATTCAAGAAAAAAATGTGCCAAATCAGTTGTATCACTGTGGAAATTTTTTTCTGTAATAAATAAACAGTAGCAGTGTTGAAATCAAGTGTTTTGTTAGTGTTTAGGAATGTGGTAAAATATAATTTTGTAACATGATGTCCTTCTGCTTCAGGCTAAATCTGAATGCTTTCTAGACGTGAGATTGATCCAGCAATTTATAGGAAGTTTGTTGTGATGCGTCAAGTTTCCACCCAGACGTGAAATAAAAAAATGGTTCAATAAAGAAAAAATACATATAAAAAGTCTGTATGTTCACTTGAGCTGGAACTCTCAACTCTCTGTTTAGAAATTAAACTGCAGTGAAATAAATAATATAAAAGCAAACGAAATAACATCATGCAACCTTGTAGAGCCTCTCAGGCGTGGCTTTTTGGACAGACTAAAATATTCCACCTCATCACCACCGTCTTCAAAGTGATGTGGTACCTTTGGCCAATTAATGCCAACTAATTCCTGTCCTGTACCATTATACTGACTGAAGTGTTTTGTCTAAAGGCTCTACCCATAGATATCTCCATAAAGAGCAGCTTGCCCAGTGTTGATCATTTCTTGATGTTTTGTTCTGTTATACAGAGAATATTCACATTATATACTTTTCATTCACAAATTGTGCTGTAAATTATATGCACAGGATTAAAAAAAACTCTTCTGAGCCCTTTGGAAGAGTTGTTTGGAACATGGTTGTGAATTTTAGGTAGAATCTATGAAGGCCTGTGCTTTTCCACTTACACACAAGTGCTAATTATTAGGTCACCACATCTCACCATCTGTATATACACCACACACATACATATATATACATACATATATATATATATATATATATATATATATACATACTCATTACTCCTGGTTGACCCTGGTGTTGTTTGTTGGAAGATTCGGGTGTAAATTCGGGTTCTGGCTGTGTCGATTACGGCTCCTGACGGAGGAGAACGTGGTGTCACACCCTGGTACCTTGCATTTGTGCAGAAGCCGAAGGTGCACGGTTTTGTAGTGCGCCCTGAATGTGCCCTTGTTGCTGTAAACCTTCTGGCAGATGTGGCAGGTGATGGGTGTAGACGAGCTGTTGACCTGCTGCCCGAGACCGGCTACACTGGAATTCAGCCCGTCACAACTCTCATTCTCATCACTGTCCTCCAGGGGGAGCTCCTCCTCGCTGCCCACATCTGAGTCCCAGGAAGAAGAGTGGCCACTTCCTCTGGTGCTTAGGTCCAACACGGCTTCATCCTCCGCCAACTCCTCCACGTTCTCAGAGGATTTGCTCATGGGAAACACGAGGCCCGTGCGGTTTGTGCCCTTGAAGATAACGGATGTCTGGCTCATAGGATCTTTAGGAGGGAATTCAGGGTGAGAGTCAGTGGTGATGTCTCTGCAAGATGGAGTGAAGACGTAGTGATCTTTGGTCAACAGCTTGTGGTGTAAATTCAAATTTGCACTGTGTCTGAAGGGGAAAATGATACAAAAGACAATCGGAAAAGTAGGTTATTGAAATTAAACAACATTGTTTTGTAAATTTGAACTGAAGTTATTCAAGATCAGTTTGCTAGCTAGGAATGGCTAACTACCTGGGCCAAGTGAATGTAAAGGCCGTTTAAATCACATTCAAGGTACACGATTGAACCTTGAGGTCCACCTTCATATCTTTATGGGCATTTTTACATTGTTAACTCTGGGGATCAAATGTACCCGTAGGGCCCATTTATGCTCAACACTGAAGACAGGTATGGACAGTCTTCTAACTGTACTCATTTCATCCATATCTGTGCACATTTTCAGAAAGTTTGTGGATGGAACAGAGCAGTACCCCTGCAAATCATCGTTGCAGGGTAGCCAATAGTTCAAGAGAGTCACAAAGAAGAAACTGTGGTGAATAATGGTGGAACTTTTATTAGAAGATGTGATAAACATCTATATGAAGTTACTGCACTCACTTTTGCCACGTTCTTAAAGAGTACATTATTATGACCTCCTCCACCATCGCCATGTTTATTGTTGTAGGGAACTTTGGACTATGGCCTTTGTTGGATGAATTGCCTAACATTGATCCCAATGTAAATGATGTACAGAAGTATGTGGACTGTGTCAAGTGAAATGTTTGAAACGGACATCTTTATTTTCGTACATAACAGGAGCATAAATAAGCCTGTATATTACCACTATTGTCAGTCATGTGACCATCTGACATCATCAATGACCTTTACAAACACATGTCGAGCTGTCATGTAACTTTCCACCAGTTTGTAGAACTAACACAGAACGTCAGACATGTGCAAATAGCCTTGACTCAATGACTCCTAACCCTTGGTTGTGTTGGAATCTGCTCTGCTGGCACTCACCTGTCTCTGCTCCTGCGGGATGGGAAAGCGGCGTTGCAGCCTGCTACGGTGCACATGTGCATTTCCTTCAAGTGGACGCTGCGGTAATGCAATTTGGCGCTGTAGGAGTTTTTAAAGGTCTTATTGCAACTCTCGCAATGATGGAGAAGCTCATCTTCATCATCTATACACACTATCTGTAGATCACCATCACCATCTGTGCGGACCTCAGACTCACAGCGTGCGCTGCTTAGCACCACTTCGTCAGTGGGTCGGAGATCCAAGTCTTCGCTGCAGGTTTGGTCCCCAAAATTAAGTAAGTCTCTTTGCATGTTGCTGAAGGAAGAAGGGGAGTGGGTGAGACTGCACCCCTGGGCTTGGTTTTTGTCCTCCATTTGTGGCTCTACTGCATAGGAAGAACGGGTGAGGACAGAGGAATGGATTGAGGGATGAACAACACCATGCTCATCACATTCTGTCTTTACCACACAGTCCATCCCAGAGTCCATACTGGCAGGAGGATCATCATCATCATCATTGGAGCTGCTTTGGTCCTCCAGCTCATCTTTCTCAATCTTTATGGGCATGCTGGATTTACGGGATTTCTTCTTGGGCATGGGCTCAGCGTTGCTCTCCATGTCTCCTGCACTTACAGGCACAGATGAAGAAGACAGTAGGGGCAGGGAAGGTAGGTTTCCAGGCGTGTTGGCAAGCTCAGCAGGCGTCACCAGGCTGCGGTAGAAAGGCAGCACTGGCTGCACAGTCTTCAGGTTAGGGAAGACAATCCCACTGTGGCTGATGCTCGGAAAGGAGCTGTGCAGTTTGGGCTCAGAATTGCCGATGTAGCTGGAGACAGGCCTGCCGAGGTCCCTCTTTTCTGCCTCATCCCCTGGACTCAGTCCATCCCGTATGTCCCTGTCCCGATTGTTTCGGTTCATGGGCATGTGCAGGCGCGGGTTTGGGTTGGCGCTGTGCCGGTTACGGCTTCTCAACGAGCTGAAGACCATGTTACATCCCTCGATTGTGCATTTGTGCTTGATCTTGAGGTGAACAGCATTGTAGTGGATCTTCAGCGTTCCTTTGTCATAAAAGGTCTTTTCGCAAGCACTGCAGAAAACACGGCCTTTTTTCATCCCAGCTCCTGGACGAATTTTCGACTCCGGCGATGCTTGGGCGATATCAGAGCTGATCGAGGGTGTGCAAGGTGTCGAGGGTGAGGAATAGTTATCACTCAGGGTGAAATCATCTGATTCTAAATTGGTGCTTGCTCTCTCCATGGGTACATCTTCTCTTTCTGCATCAGAGGTGAAGTGAGAGGATGTGTCTGGGTTTGAATCCAGAATTTCGGGTCGCACCGGTACGTCCTGCTGACGGGAGTCTGCTCTGGACCTCAGCAGTGGTGCGGGAACAGAGTTGAGCAACTGCAGAGGCAGCATGAAGGTCATGTTGTTGATCAAACTCTCAAAGTGGTGGCCATTGTTTCGGCTCAGAGGCTCTGATGTGGGCGGCACCGACGGACGCTGCGTACTGCTCTCTATGAAGCTACGGATGTCCGAGTTCGCTCTGACTGTCGGCACGATGATCGCCTGCCCTTCTTTGTCCTGCAGTGCCATCAGCTCGACGATGGACTTTGTCTCTCCGAAGCGGAGGAACTGTTGCAGTGTTGCAATTTCCTCTTCGAAGGTCATGATGGCCCAGCGGTCCAGCACTTTGCCAGCCACATCCTATACAAAGATACACAGAAGGAATTTCATTTGCATTATGAAAGAAAAATCCAAGCACTTGGGAACCCCATAACTCTGACAACCTGACAGCGGCATGAGATAAAGTGTTATCCATACATGTAATACAGCAGGACATGAAAGCCCTAATTACTGCAGTGCATCTGTAATATCGTTTTTCTTCATTCTGATGATTGGGTTTGTCCCTGGTGGGGGGTGGGCAGGGGCGGTGGGGGTAGTTGGGTGGAGGTACAGGGTTGGGCAGTCAGTCTGGCTGTAATTACACATGAGTGCTAGCAGTCCTTCAAAGTCATTCAGCAGCTTCATGCCATAACCAAGATAAATATTTCATCATACAGCATTCATTTATATGCCTGTGGAGGATTTGACTTTACTTCTGCCGTCAGACGAGCTAACTAGAATCACACGCAACCACCTGAATACTTAACGAGCAGCAAATTGAACAGCTCTCTCACTACTGGAGTTTTGAGCAGGGGGGAAAAAACGTGACAAAATTGTATTTACATGATTCACTGTGATCACAGCGGTAATGAGAGCTGGAGGGAGTCTATGAGTCTCAGAGCTCCAACAGAGCACTACCAAGAACTGATATCTTTCCAATAAAAATCCAAACCGTGTGCTTTTATTTGTTGAAAAGATTAGCAAAACAATCACATTTTTATACCGTTGATGCTGAATTAGAATCCTTCAATATTGTCTAAGAAATTACAAAAAATATCTAAGGTACATCTCCACATATTCGGCCTCATTACACACACTGAGACATATGAATATAAATGAATATGCAAATGTGAACATGCCCCATGTCCCTCTGTCCTTCACCCTTAACATCTTAATGCTAGCTAAACTAGCAAGCCAGCTAGCAAACTGCTAGTAAAGCAGCTCACATTAGTCACATGAGTTGTATTTCAGAATCATTTTTCCATCACAATCCAATGCTGCTATGAAATCCACCAATCACCATCATTAGCCAAGCTAATTAGCTAGCGTCCATAACACACAGGTTCATTCTGCTAAATACTTCCAGGGGTCTGGTCACCCACCAATCTCAGACGTGAGTGGTCCAAACCTGTAAAGCTGATTTTGTGACATCACAAGCTGAGATCATAGGAAGCCCCACAGAATACATACCATGTTACCATGACAACCACCATCTAACGTCAGCTAGCTACCTTAGCCAACCTTGTCCCTGATTAGTCCAAAACTGTAAAAGCTTATTTTGCGAAAAAGAGTCTCAGAACGAACCAATTACATTCAGTCTCTTGCTCAAAAGTAATCCTCATACAGCTGTCATCAGTGCCATTATTCTGATTAACCTCAAATAATGATCAGCTGTTTCTGTGGGGTTTTCTTCACATCTCCTTGGTTTCCTCCGATTGCTGAAGCCATGGTCCTCTAAGAGCTCATGAGGCCTGTATGGAATCTCACTCGTTGAAAGCTAACAATCGGAAAAGGTGTATAAAAGAATTTCCAGAACATTACATGTACCATGGAATGCTGTGAAGATCATCATCGAGTGGAGAAAATGGAGCAGGAGATCTCTTCCCAAATGAGACACATAACAAGAAGACAACTTATCAGGGAGGCTGCCAAGAGACCTACAGCAACAACAAAAAAAGGTGCTGCAGGAACATCTGACAAGTACTGCTCACTCCCTGCATCTGACAACATCTTCATTTCATATTCTTTACATGTCTGGGCTGTGGGGTTGGGCGGCAAAACAGAAGCCCTTTCTGATTAAACAAAAATCTATCAAACCCATAATCACCCCAAACATGTGACAAACTATGTTACGATCTGAGGAGTCCAAGGAAGAACATTATGGTGCAGCTTTCTAAAAATCATATTTGGCACAAAAACAAGACAGCTCATCATCCAAACAGTGAAGCATGGTGGTGGAAGCATCACACTATGGTTCTGCTTTAGCTGGGACTGGGCTCTGGTCCAGATAGAGGGAATCATGGAGAACTCCAAATACTAACCTATTTTGGTATAAAACCTAAAGCTGAAGATGAAGAAACATTTCTCCATCCAGCATGATAATAATCCAAGTCAGCAAAAGAACGGCTTCACAAGAAGGAGATCTCCTTGCAATCTGGAGCATTTTTGTCAGAAAGCATGGAATAAAATGACTTTTATTTGCAGTCATATAGGTGGTCTCTTATCCAAAAACACAAAGTATGAGTTAAGGGGTGTGCATACTTATGCAACCAGGTTATTGTAAATCTTTTCCCGCTAAAACATTAAAATTGTTGTTGGTTGCTTTATCACAGAAATAACAGCAAAGGATCCACTATAGCTTAACTCACTGATCATACACAGTCTAATGGTGTGTGTGTGTGTGTGTGTGTGTGTGTGTGTACCTGCAGGACGTATCCTCGTATGTAGTCCTGCAGCGTCCAGTCGAGTGCATTGAGGATTTTGATGACTTCGTCCTGCTTCAGAACGCTGAACAGTCGATCGAGCAGGATCTTCAGCCGCACCGGGATGGCCTGCGTGCCGTACAGCATCAGACTGCAGATATCAAACACCACATTGGAGTGAACGATCTCCACCTGGCCTCCGTCATACGTGTGCTGCATCTTCAGCTTGCTCAGAGCTACACACACACACACACACACACACACACACACACACGTGTTCTCTTATTGTAACAACAGCATTCATTCATTACCTGATTAATTAGAAATTTCACTAGAATATTGTCTAATTTTAAATATTCATCATATTTAATGTTATATAATTACAGCAGAAAGACACCCAGCGTAAAAACCCAAATTAATTGCTCAAATAAAATACATTTAAACTAATGGAAATAAATGCTGTTAAAGAAATCATCGCAATGAAGAAATTAATATATTTTATTAGCTGATAAACACTTGTTTATCAAAATGTATATAAAAATTAAGAGTTTAATATTACTTATTTATATCATTATTAGATTATTTACGGTGAAAAACCATTGCCAGTCATGTGTTTATGTATTACTTCAGTAAATAAAATAAAAACAGGCAAACAAACATTTCTTTTAATTATTACCATTTTTTAATTAAAATTCAAGTGGGGTTTTATCGTCCGTCCTCTATAAGTATATATATCACGTGTACAAAGTCGAAATTTGTGTAAAATATTTTTAGGTAATATGCATATATTTACATAAATAAATATACTTTAAAAATCATTATCACTATAAAACTCCTTATTTTTAAGCTGTTAATTTGAGCATAGTATTTAATTTACTTAATTATAATTAAAATTCCATGTTTAGCCTAAAGATTGCTTGGAAATTGGATAAAATCAAGTGCCATGTACTCCTGTCCATCACTGCTCATTTGCATATATTTCCATATGACACTGTCCCTTTATCCACTTCACTGCGCTTCATGTCGCTGCGACTCGCTGACGATAAATGACTTTATCGCCTCACAGCACAGGCAGTGTGAACGCAGTTAGTATTTTTGTGACTTGTTTATTAGTTAGTTAGTTAGTTAATCAGTTTGTTGTTTGTTGGTTACCGTGAGCGACCCATCCGTGCCTGCAGTTCTCACACTGACGACGTTTCAGCTTTCCGGGTCTGAAACTGTCGCAGGTACAATTCACCAGCGTGCAGCAGATCGCCTGTTTAATAACACACACACACACACACACACACACACACACACACACACACACACACACACAGAGCACAAACTCAGAACAAATGACTTTAGATAGCAACCGACGTGTGAAAAAACACATTAGCAAAATTATTTATTTATTTATTTTTAAAATATGGTAGAAAATATGGATTCAAAAATAACGTTATTACATTATATATAATTATTACTAACTATTGTTATACACTAATTACAAATTATTATTACTATTATTACTATTATTATTATTTCATTCATGAATGTTTCTTCAGCGTAATAAAACTAATTTTCTAAACAAACCTGTCTAATAAATAAAAATGAACACACACACAGACACACACACACACACACACACACACACACACACACACACACACACACACACACACACACACAC
>JAQMCW010000036.1:274301-286987 GCA_030068335.1 Chrysichthys cranchii | reverse complement strand
CCAAATATCGCGATACTACACGGCGTCTGTGACTGGGGCTCGGTGTACACCAAATATCGCGATACTACACGGCGTCTGTGACTGGGGCTCGGTGTACACCAAATATCGCGATACTACACGGCGTCTGTGACTGGGGCTCGGTGTACACCAAATATCGCGATACTACACGGCGTCTGTGACTGGGGCTCGGTGTACACCAAATATCGCGATACTACACGGCGTCTCTGACTGGGTCAAAACCCGGGGGGCGGGACCGTCACTGACACCCGGGGGGTGGGACCGTCACCCGGGGGGGCAAATGTTACTGACATTGTCATAGACTAC
The DNA here is from genome assembly GCA_030068335.1 of Chrysichthys cranchii. Classification (NCBI taxonomy): domain Eukaryota; kingdom Metazoa; phylum Chordata; class Actinopteri; order Siluriformes; family Claroteidae; genus Chrysichthys; species Chrysichthys cranchii. Next base: position 286,663 of record JAQMCW010000036.1, on the reverse strand, counting down.
TACTGAAGTGTGTGGAGTACTGAACGTGCGGCGTGCTGGCGCGTACCGAGTACTGAACGTGCAGCATGCTGACGCGTACTTTGGGGGGGGTCACATCATGCCTTGGTGTGGAGGGTTACACTGTGCTTCTCACCTGGAGCTGTCCAGAGAAGTGCTACGCTCTGTGCTGTAGTAATGGGTGAACATGAGCACTGCACCGCACCTGAGAAAATCCCCTCCGTAACCTCAGGACACGCTCAGGTTTCATCTTCTCACACTTCCTGTCAGCACGCTTGTTTTGCCGCGTACCTCAGCAAGAACCTGAAACTAGACCTCAAGAATTCAAGCATAACTGAAGGTGAAGATCCACATCACAGTGGCACGCTGCGTTCCAGAGAGAGCTCTGGAAACAGACAGAAGGTGGAAAGTATGAAGAGCTGCCTGATGACCAGATGTGACCTCCAGAGCTGGGGTTCCTCCGGGAGTTCCTCTAGCTGTGATCTAACGAAGCTCATGAAGAATCCTGTTTTAACTCCAGTGTTCAGTGTAAACTCCTCTCTCCTCATGTCTTCTCGCTCTCACCGTCGGTGCAGCTGTTTGAAGCTGAGAACTTCCCCTTCCTGCGAGTCGTGTCCATCTCCACCCTGTTTAAAGGAGGATGTGAGAGACTCATGGGGTGAGTTCCTTGTTTTTATTTCAGTCTGAAAGAAAATCACTGAGCCTTTCAGTAGCAGTCAGCTGTAAAAGATATCGTGGACACTGTGTCAGTCTGAGGGCGGAAAACGCTGAACCTGAGAGGTGCTACGCTCCGACTGATCTTTCACGGATGGATGGATGGATGGATGGATTACCTTTGGAATGTTTGAATGATGCTCTGTCTCCTGGTGGAACCCCAGCGTCTGCAGCTGATGGAACTCTGATTACCTTGGTGTTACCCTGATGTGTTGTGTTAGCTTCACTGTAGATCACAATCGCTCGTGTTGTTTCAGTCGTAATTCTGTTGCCGTGAAGCTCACACCGGGTCACTTGCACTACAGCTCCTCTTCTTTATATTCTCAGTTTTGCCGTCTGCTTTGTTTTCATTATTAATTGCGAAGTATTTCCAGCTTGCTAGCATTTCTGTGCCGTCTGTCTCTTAGCATGATGATATGCATCACTCCTGCAGGGTCACCTGGTGTCACTTGTTGGAATCACCTCATGGTGAAGGTGAAGGAGCTTCCTAAGGTTCTCAGGGACCCCATTAGTGAGTTGTAGCAAAGATCTGGGATGTCCCTGTCAGAGCAACCGGTTCCGTAAGGTGTAGGTGGAAAGTTCAGAGAATTACAGCTGACCGTCCTGGAACAGGTGAACCTCCAAAGATCTCACACCGCGCTCTCAGTCTTACACTAACTTCAGGACGAGCAGGCAGCCAAGCTGTAGTTTTATACTGTTCATTAAACAGCGGTCTGTTTTTGTGACCTCGGTCCCAGCCCTGAAATCCAACTTCTGAGGCAAATGGAACGCAGCACGAGCAATGACCTGCTCCACGATCGTCTCTGTTCCTGAAGCTCACACTAAACTCCTCTGCTGAAGAACGAGCACAGAGATGAGCATCTGAAGGCCTTTACTCCAATCATATCTCTTTTGGGACGGAAGAGGAAGCAAAACCGGAGCTCTGTGGGATCGTTCAGCTGGTGATGGGAGCATCGTGACCTGGAGCTGCTTCTGTGTAAACGGGAATGAAGCTTCACACACCATCGAGGGCCTGGAGCGATGACCCAGGACACGTTAGACCACAAGTAACGCATGAGGGCGTGGTGTGGCCAAGCCGATCTCCTGACCTTAATCATGGAGGATTATAAAGGGACGGACCAAACCTCAATCACAGTGCTGCTAAAATCTAACGACTTCTTACGCTAGACGTCTCCGAGCTGTAATGACCACCGGTGGCTCGTGTGTGGTGTCTGAATGTGTTCCTCAGCAATGACGTTTGTTTAAATCCATCTCTGGTTCTGCTTCTGAATGCAGACTGCTCTGATCAGATTCAGGATTTATGACCTGGAATGTACTGAACAGTGCTGAACGCTCACGTCCTCCGACGGGGTCTTCACTGTGAAGCGACACGGAAACTTTGAGCTCAGAGGTTAGTTTAGGACTCGAGCTGCGAGCACGCGGCGTCTTCCACACCGCAGAGAACCTGCATTCACCAAGAGGGTCTTCAGGTCTCAGTGCGGAGCTCTGAATGCCATGAGTGTTGGGATCTGAGAAGGACGACATGAACACTGACATCAGCATGGGTTACATTACTGTACTCTTATTATTATTATTATTATTGTTATTATTATTATTATTATTATTAATAATAATAATAATAATAATATGATAACTATTATAATATATTTATAACATTTTATCTAATTGTTTGCCAACTCTGATTACAAGTAGCTTTTTAATTCAAGTTTTGGATTTTTTTATTTCAGTATAAACACTTCTAAAGTTTGACTCATTAAAATTCTACAATTTACATTTTTTGTTTTATTTTGTGTTTTCCATTTTTTTTTTGTTAGACATTTAATAAAATCAGCTCAGTTTGTTTTGTAATAAAATAAAACTCTCTATTTTGGCCAGCGGTTTCTAAGCAGGAGTAAACATGATGATTATCGTATAAAGGTCTTGGCGTGGCATCCGCCTGGTTTAACCTGCTGTTTTTCCTCCTTAATTCCAGGTGGTTTGTGGTGAGATTCGTTGGACCATGAGAAAGAAACTGGAAGATTTGCGTCCAGCTGCCAATCAGAGCTCACAGCGGACTTCACATCGCACAAGCTGATCTCTAATCCTTTCCTGTGATTGGATAATATTTTCCTTCTCTCTGTTTCTCTCTCTCTCTCTCTCTCTCTCTCTCTCTCTCTCTCTCTCTCTCTCTCTCTCTCTCTCTCTCTCTCTGGCGATGTCGGGGGCGGACCTGCTGTCCCGTGTGAGCTCGGTGTTCCGCAGGGATCGAACGGAGTGGGACCTGAGTGACACGGCGGCTTTCGATTTCTCCGAGGATCTGGCCGAGGACGAGATGCCTAGGTTCAACAAGCTGAAGGTGGTGGTGTCGGCCGAGATGGATGAGTACACGGGGTCGTCCCCGAACGGCGCCGCCGTCAGCACCTTCATCAGGAGCGCCGAGGATGATGACGACGACGACTCGTTGCTCGGCACCACCTCCGGGCTGGGGGCGGAGCCATGCGAGAACTGCGCTAAGAGGAAGGAGGACGTCAAACGGCGCAAAGTGATGAAGAAGCTGGGCATCGCCGCCACGCTGTATTTCCTCTTCATGATTGGAGAACTCGTAGGTAAAAAAATCACAATGTAACAACACACACAGCCAACACTACGACGACCTCTCGCTAAGTGTGTGTGTGTGTGTGTGTGTGTGTGCGCATGTGCTCCAGGTGGCTACATTGCAAACAGTTTGGCCATCATGACAGATGCCCTGCACATGCTGACTGATCTGGTTGGGATCCTGGTGTCCTTACTGGCTCTGTGGCTCTCGGCCAAACCGCCAACACACACCTTCAACTTCGGCCTGCACCGACTCGGTACACACACACACACACACACCCAGAGTCTGTCTTCATCTTCTGAACTCCATTTCACTCTGTGTGTGTGTGTGTGTGTGTAGAGGTGATGTCTGCAGGGATCAGTGTGTTGTTGATCTACATCCTGACTGGAGTGCTGCTGAACGAGGCGGTGCAGAGAACACTACGCCCTGACTTCACCATCGATGGAGACGTCATGCTCATCACCGCCGCAGTGGGCGTGGCCGTCAACCTCATGTGTGTACCGCTTTCTGATTGGCTGATGAATTATTAAATGAATTGTCAGTAGGTCTAAAGTGTTTGTGTGTGTGCATGTAGAATGGGATTTCTCCTCAACCAGTCAGGACATCTCCACTCCCACTCCCATTCTCACGCCCACTCCCATTCTGCTGGCCACACCCACTCTCAGAGGAGGGGTCAGGGACGGGGGCGGAGTCAGCACTCTCACGGCAGCTTAGCTGTGCGAGCGGCGTTTATTCACGCGCTGGGTGACCTGGTGCAGAGCGTCGGGGTTCTCATCGCCGCATACATCGTCAGGTTTAAGGTGCGCACGCACACACACACACACACACACACACACACAGCATGCTGGTTGAGTTGTATCCTGATGCTTTGTCATTGTTTGTGTGTGTGTGTGTGTGTTTTCTAGCCGGAGTATAAGCTGGCTGATCCTGTGTGTACATACATATTTTCCGTGTTGGTGCTGGTCACCACGCTGCGCATAATCAGAGACACCAGCCTCATCCTGCTGGAGGGTAACACACACACACACACACACACACACACACACACACGATGGTGTAATGAGGGCAGTAATGATGGCCTCAGAGAGGAAACACTGTGCTGAAATCACACTCCAGCTTTCCATTATGCACCCATCTCTCTTCTTTCTTTCTTTTCTTTCTTTCCTCTCTTATCCATCCCTCTTTCTTCTGTTCTCCTTAGTTTATTGATGTCTTCTTACCTTTTTTCTTGATTCTTGTCTTGTTTCTTTTATCTATTTTCCTCTGTCGTTATTTCTGTCGCTACCAGACTCCTACTGCCTCTCATACTCTTGTGGGCGGAGCTATAAGCAGTGCTGTTCCCTGATTGGTCAGGTTTAGTGATCAGTGACGTGTAGTGAGCGTCTGAGTGTCCTCCCTCTCTCTTTGCGATGGACACTGTTGTGTGAATTTGGAGGAGAATCTAATCTGTTGTTCTACATGTCTTGGTGTTTGTGTGTTCACCACCACTGTACGCTTCAGGCAAACACACACTGCTGTGACTCCCGTCGTCGTCATCATCGTCGTGATGTGGATAAACCTCTTTAAAATGGTGTGTTATTTACCCGGCATTGTGGAGACGCCGTTATTCAGAGTGACGGAGTGGCAGTTGAGGGTAAAGGGCCTTGCCACAGGGCCTGGCAGCGGCGGTCGGTCTTGGCGCAGGGCCCGGCAGCGCGGTCGGTCGGTGTTAGGGTTTGAGCTCATGACCTTCTGATCAGTAGTCCAGCATGTTAACCACTGAGCTCTCACTGGGCGATTTTCATTGTTTTTTCAAAGTTGCACATAGCGTGGCGTGTCTTTTCGGTCTCTCGGTGTAACGTGACTGGCTGTGTGTGTGTGTGTGTGTGTGTGTGTGTGTGTGTGTGTGTGTGTGTGTGTGTGTGTGTGTGTGTTTTTTCTTATTATCTTCCAGAGAGAAACACCAGGCTGGTGGGAGGGAGCGTGAGAAGTGAGAACAGGAGCTAACTCCTGTGTGTAACTTGGTGACCGTAACAGCTCCTTAGAGAAAACGTCATCACGTTGACTGCTGTTTAAATCCCTTAATCCGAGCTGTCACTATGGAAATGAGTGCCTTAATGTAAACCTGCGATTAATGTTAGACATAAATATTCAGACACATGCTGTTAGAACATGAATCCTCAGTGAGTTTTCCTCGCCATGGTGTACTCGTCTGTGCACATGTTCGGGTGTGATGTCACAGCATACGCCCCATGAGCTCCAGCACCGCAGTGTAGCACACGCCCCCCCTGCGTCCCTGCACGCAAACCTCTTGAATTAGTGTCAGAATTAATCATGTTGTGTATTACTGATGGATTATTAACTGCCTTCATCACGAGTACTTGTCTGTCAGTAGTGTCCGCCTGCTTACTTTCCCAGGTGCTCTACATGTGTGTGGGAGAACCCTGATACAGGAACTCGAGCAGGGTACGGAAGGCTCGAGGCTGGGATTAGGAATTCTCACATAGTGATACGTGTCGGTGTGAACGCGTACACTTAAAGCTATGCAATGTAGACGTTAAAAAAAAAAAATGTCACGGCAAAATGTATAACATCTGGAATGCAGGCTGTGTTCCTGTGGGGATCTGTAGTGGGGACGCCACGCGAGGCTACGGCGGTTCGGACGACTCGGTGCTTTTATGAAGCGTTTATGAAAAAGATGTATTGCCCTCTCGAGTACTGCGCTTTATACCGGTCGCAGGTACACGGTGTGTGTTGAGTGTGTACTACAGGGATGTGCATTAGACAGCTACATCAGGCTGTGTGTAAAGAGGACGAACTGGCACTTTGATATCATCGTGGTGATTTGAGCGTGAAAGGTGAACAAATTCTCCATCTTGCTTGTGCTTGACATGACTCTAAAGACTGACTGAACACTGCTAAAAAAATTTAAAAAATACCAAAAACACACTGGCTGTGTTATTGAAATGTAACTGTAGCAGATGTGGGTGACCAGTAGAGGGCAGCAGAGATGTTTCAGCTCCACAACTCAACCCACCATCACTCAATCATCCTGTATACACATGTACAATACTGCCTGGAGTCTCACGTGTGTGTGTGTGTGTGTGTGTGTGTGTGTGTGTGTAGGTGTTCCCAGACACCTGAAAGTGAGCGTGATGAGGGAGGATCTGTTGAAGCTGGATGGTGTAGAATCGGTGGAGGATCTGAAGCTCTGGGCTTTAACCGCTGATCGCACTGTGGCTCTCGCTCATCTTCAGCTTGGTGAGAAACACACACACACACACGCGCGCGCGCTTCTGAAGTAAAGCAGATTGTTTCTAGATCACTGTTTTATATCGTCCGTCCTGAACACACTGCTTCCACAGCGAGTATGTTGTTGCTAAGCGACAGTGTAGTAATATTGCTGTGTACAATAGCAGCCGGTCTGTACGCTCCGTTAGGCACGCAGCATGAAGGTGATGTTTAGTAAAGGGTTGCTAAGCAACAGCAGCGGCCAGGAAACTCTGATCTCACCCAATTAACCAGATTTCAACAAATAAAGGAATCTTTGAAACTCATGTTTTAGAAATTTAATAAAATATTTACACAAGGAAAATTACAGCTTACTTGTGTATTGCGCTGCCACCTTATTCCATAAACAGTTAAGCTCCTCCCACTCTCTTAAACACAGGATTTTTTAATGTGAACCAGGATTTAAAAATAAACTGTGTGTGTTCTCCCGCCTCCAGCGCCGAGCAGCATGGGTAACTGGGAGGAAGTGCAGTCTAAAGCTCGTCACCTGTTGATGACATCACATGGCGTGTCGCACTGCACGGTACAGCTGCAGAGCCACACACACCGAGGCACACACTCCTGCTCCAACTGTGTATTAACCAGTGCCTGATCTCACACACACACACACGGGGGCATCTCCTTCCTAAACAGGTTGCTATGCAACAGCGAAAAGTGCCAAAGCCGAAGCAAATTGATCAGGAGGCTTTTTTTCCACTTGTCACTCTGTGTTATTTTCTTCTTTTCTCCTTTTTCTCCACACACACGCACACACAGACATGAGTAAAAAAAAAATATCTGATAAATAAATCCGAACTACACTGCTAGCCTGAAAATTGACATTTTTATTTATATTCAGTTCAATAAAACACTCCACATTTTCTTCCTGTTTAGTCTGGATTAATTTATCCTAAATCAGGGCCAAATCCAGATTAATTTATCCTGGGTCAGGGCCAAATCCTGGATTGGGGTTTAAGCAGTTGCACAACTTTAACTGGTAGTTAATCTGACCAGGACTAAATCTGACCGCTTAAAATGACTTTTTTTTTTTTTTTTCTTTTCTTTTTTTATAATTTAATTTAAGAAACTTTATGTTTAGCTCAAATGTGTGATCTGAGTTCTAATTCGTTCGGGTTGATCAAGAACACGTTTTGACAGATTGCCTAGACTTAATTACTATCTTTTTTTCTTCTTTTTTTTTGCTCTAACACTATAATCTCGTTAGCTAATTATTAACCGATTTAAATAAAACTGGACAGGGAAAGCTACAGTGCTACAGATCTGAAAGTGCAGTAAGCTTTATAGCTTGCGTTCAGTTTTAATCCTGTAGCTCCTTAATGCATTCAGACGGTGCACGGTTTAGGATGGTAACGGTTATTCTGTGTTTGTTTACCACGATCTTTTTGTTTTAATTCCACCTGAGGAGTTCTGTCGGTCAGATGTAGAAGGCGGATCATGGAGAGCATGCAGTGTGCCTTCACAGTAAACAGTCCTGTACACCAGCCTGGTATAAATGTCCGATAATCACAGCCTTTTATTACATTATTTTTATTTGTAAGTATTTTTTGTTCCCTTTAATTTTTTCAGAGAGGAATAATCTTGTTTTTGTGATTGTATATCAACCTAAAAAGCCCACAGTCTATGCCTATGATGTCTTTGCTTTAAGTTTTTATTATTTTTTTAAGTTAATTTTTAAATAATTTTGTTGACTGATGTTTTGCACATTCCAGTAACTTGAACAGGCATTACCGCTCTCTGTTTGCAGTATTTATGTGAACCAGTGCAACTCCGCTCTGTGGGAGTGGATCAGATCCTTATCCACAATAAACCTGTTTTGAAGTCCTGTATGAGAAACTCACTACACACACACACACACACACACACACACACACACACACACACACACACACACACGATGGCGCTAATTGCCTCCACTTGAACACAAAATGAACTTTAATGACCCCTGGTTAAACTTTGTGTGAGGGGGTGGAGCTTGTAGGTCTCAGGCTGACAGGAGGCGGGGCTTGTAGGTCTCAGGGTCTTGGTTAACTGGGATAAACAGAACACTTATCTTGTTTCAAAATAACTGACAATAACCACCATAAAAATAAAGGTGTGTGTGTACACACATTTACATTGATGCACTCCAGTCCAAAGTTCTACAGAGTTGTTTTTTTCCTGTTGGTCATCTGTGATTTGTGGGTCAGAAAGCTGGAGTTACATTACATAAATAAAAATATTTACATATAACCTAAAAAACTATTTTGGTCCTTGAAGAAGAGGGGGCACTAGGGGCAGGGTGGGGTGGGGTGGGGCTGACGGACACCAGAAAAATGAAGTGTGTGTGCAGAAAGCAAAAGCCAAATCCTGGACATCCCCCCTCAAGCACATTTACAAAAAGAGGACACGTCCAGGAAAAAGAGGACATACGATCACCCTAACTAATGTTAACTTGGTTAGCATTAAATACAACCTTACGGCTGCTAGCTAGCATGATGATAACGCTGCCCTGTTAGCTGTCTTCTGTTACCTTTGATCCACTGATAAACCAATCAAACTCGTTCCTGTGTTGTCACACCTAGCTGTTCTTTTCACTTCTTTGGAACAGCTTAGCCTTGAAATGATGAACATAACATTTCCTTGTGCATTAACAACAGGAGGTTAGCTTAGCTAGCCAGGCACGCAGCTAAATTAGGATGTGTAACACTGAGCAGGTAACAGATTTTAACCTGGTGTGTGTTTAATACTGGTAGCTGTCGGTGTGCCACAGGCTTGAGTTTGTGATCAGGTATAATCTGAGCCCACTAACAGGCAGGTGTTAACATCATGCTAACTAGCAGCCACATGGCTGTGTTCACTGTCAGCCACGTTAGCATGTTTTGCACAGAGAGGGACAGCGGGAGCTCCGGTCACCACCACAGACCGCAGAAATGGAGGGTTAGATCAGATAAAGACGTGATTGTGACGAGAACTGGGAGAACAGGAAGCAGCGTGATTCCACTCACCAGGAAACAAACACACACACACACCCTGTTCTGACGCAACATTGCTTAATGTCCCACAGTTCCTGTACAATAACCTGCTGTGTGTTTCAGTCCAGGTTTAACACAGTACCACACGATGAACAGAATTTGAATATGCAAATTAGGTCACATCCTCCTGCCATCCCAGTGACACAGCATCACACACACACACACAGTTCCTTTCATGATAGGGATTATGAGTAAATGATGGATTAATGCCACGCCTCCAAAATCCTGACAGTGTGTTAATACTGTGTTTTCTGAGGGTGACATCTGATTGGTCGACCCCAGGAGGCGTGTCCAGGAACACTGTAGCCATCTTCTGAAGATTTTAAGTGTTTCAGAGAGACAGACAGTGATATAGTCACAGACAGATGTAGTTCTACATTCACAGTGTTGTAGGAGTGAACATATACACTGTGTCAGTTTATTAACAGTAATCTGCCCCCTGGTGGACACACCCACTACTGCACGTGTGAGGGGTTACAGCACCATGGTACACATACATCAGCTCTCTGTCACACACACACACACCAGCGCATACCACTTCCTCATCATATGACAATGACAGGACATGTGTTTCAGTCACGTACACACACACACACACACACACGGTGGGGTTATCGGTTAACTCCTGCCTGCTTGTAAGGTTGTATATGTAGAGACATATTTGACCTTGAAACATCACCACTCTGGTAAAACAAGCAATCACCCCACCCACTACACACACACACACACACACACACACACACACACCAGCCGACTTCCTGAAAGAAACAATGAGCTTACAGTCAGTTGAAATGGATGGATGGGATTTGCTCACACTGGGAATCCTGCTGCAACTGTTTTCAGATTGTACACGCTTTTAAATCACATGTAAGAGTTTTATTCATAATCAGGATCTTATTGTTGTGTTTTTTCCTCACTGCTCACAGTAAAATAAACACACAGATTCATCTCCAGCAGCTCAATGAACCGGTTATTAATGGACCGGCAGAATGACTGTCATAAAATAAAGGACTGAAATCTTCTGCTCGAAGCAAATCAGGAACAATCAGGATTCATCACGGGATCTCCTCTCATCGATGTGTACACGCGCTCCTGATTCATCTTTAACAAATACATCATGCCACTCTTACTCTCAGAAATAAAACCCTGGCGTTGTCATTGTTGTTGTGGTCAGCTATCATATCACGTATTAAGTGCGTTATTGATCCTGGAGGGAAACTGTTTCGTCGCCGCACCAGAAACACACACACTCCAACTTCCAACACGACACACTCTCTAACACTAACACGCTTTCTGGAAGTCAGTCAGAGTTCATAAACGTAATAAACAGTCAAGATCAGTGTATAAAGTCAGCCAGCGTGGAGTGTGAAGGTGTGAGGTGATGAGCTTGAGGAAAGTCTGGAGCTGTAATGAAACTGGATCAATGATCATCAGAGACGCAGGTGGAGTCAACACTGATGGTGTTGTGTTACCAAGATGGCGCTGTGTTTACACCTGGTCCTAGCAATGAAACACAGCTTAATGTTGTTTCTCCTTCCTGTTCTCCATGTACCTCCATGTGTGTGTGTGTGTGTGTGTGTGTGTGTGTGTGTGTGTGTGTGTGAAAACACTAGTGCTTATGTTTACTATTGTTCACGACTGGCTGTAAGAACTTGGCAAACAGAACAGATGTTTCCTGGCGTCTGAGAAATGGAGCTCGTCGCAGGATGTGATATGATGCAGGCCTAAGGACCTGGGGATCACCTGACCTGGCTTCCTGAAGAAGGCAATCCTGGAAGTCTTGCAAGAAGACACAAATGTCGGGGAAGTGAGTCAGGATTTATGCTAAGCTAAAGGCTAACCTCTATAAACCGTCCATCTGTGCCGCTTTACTCCCCACCTGGTCCACGTGGCCTACTGCAGCTTCATTTCTCCAGAAACACGACTCCGTCACGGCACTCCTGACTCCCAGTTCAGCTGGAGGACCTGGTTAGATGGTCAGGTCACTGGTCCTGGGTACATCCCTCCTGACCTCCTGTTAGCATAAAGGAAGTGTGAGGGTGAATATACACGTGTCAGATCACAACATGCATCAGTGTCTGCTACGAGAACTGCAGCCAATCAGAGCACAGGATCCTGCAGCTGATAGTGAAGATAGCGGAGATCATCGTGCCTCTGGTGCAGGACACACACCACAAACACTGCCTCAGTAAAACCACCAAAACATGGCTGACTCCTCCCACCCCTGCCAGAGCAAGTCCACCAGACGCTCCTCACACACGCACACACACCTCCATCAGAGTTAACGGGTCTCCATCACACACCAGCCACTTCACTCAGCCCGGCTCGGTATTGGTTCAGTTTTTGTTACTAGACCGTATTCACACCTGCCCTGTCCACCTGCTGCAGCGTTACCTGTTCTACAGGTACAACAACACACCGCACGGCACCTTTCACCAAACCCTGCGTTCACGATACACTTCACAGGTGGCTGTGCTTAGGACTTTACACACACACACACACACACACTTTGTTCCTCTTCACACTTTTGCGGCCCGTATAAGAGTTGTGTGTTGAGTTTTCTGTCCACTTCCATTCTTTGCTGTTTGATATTCCATCTCTATTTGCTTAAGTCCAAATATCACTTTGCTCATTTTCAACAATAAATGTTCCAATACTTATGAATGTAACTCTAAATAGGTTGTTCTTGCACTCCTTCTCCTTTTATTTCCCCATCCATCTGTCACTTTCATTCTCTTATGTGTGTGTGTGTGTGTGTGTGTGTGTGTGTGTGTGAGTGAGAGCGGGAGTGAGAG
>JAQMCW010000036.1:131253-155464 GCA_030068335.1 Chrysichthys cranchii | reverse complement strand
CATTGCAACTGTCATGCCATATGATTCCTTCACTACTTTAGTGCCATCCTCTGAAAATTGACTATGACTGTGGGGCTATGCAAACCTGTATTACGTGTAATACAAAAAGTTTGGGCACCCCTGAATTAAAATGAATACTTGTGGTTTCTCTCTTTATCACCTTTTTAATGACTGGTTCTTTGCATATGCATTGTCTATACAAACATCATAATTTCATCATGTATATAAATCCAGGCTTTGATTACTACAGGGTTTGCTAACAGGGTTTTTTTTAACAGTGTTTATTGTGCAAAATACAACTTGTTAAAAACAGAACATATTTTAGATATGCCAGGAACTTTAACCTTACTTAGTTTTGAAAAATCTTCTGGTGCATCTCAGATCTCACTTTCTTTATCCTCCATCTCTATTTTCTGTTCTTTAAACTACCGTAGCGATGGAGACTCTCTCACCATTATGCTACATGACTAGCTAGCAAGCTGAACCCAGTATACCATTTAGCTTTGTAATTTTGCAAACATACAGCCATTAGTGTTTGAAATTGTTTGTGTCACATGTTGTGTGCCATGGCGTTTTGCCCTGTTAAAGAGAGTTGTCATGTAGTCCCCCCCCCTTATGCTGAGTATCAAGCTCACAGCTAAGTGGCTCACAGTACACAGTGCATGTTTAAATACATGGATGTGTGCACTGCATAGACCTAATGAATCAGTCATAAAATTGTTGACTACATTTAAAATAGATTTTTAGCGATTTTGTTGTTTCATTTTTGCAGCCCTAGAATGCAATCCATACCTGATTCATTTCCTAAATCAGTGCTCTTATCTTTAATGATTTTAAAACCCCTCAGTCATTTGGTGACCTGGTACACAAGCCCCTCCTGGTGGACCTTACAGTAGAAGAAGGTCAGAGGTTAAAGGTCATCTACGGTTCTTGCTCAGGGTTCCATGCTGTGGACGTGGACTCAGGAGCCGTGTACGACATCTACTTGCCCACTCACGTATGTGCCGTAGCAAAAGCACTTATAATGAATGTAGTGTCTGTTTAATATATTTGTCTGTACAGGCATTCACGCACATTCTTACTCTCACATCAATCTCTTGCCTGGTGTTTAGATCCAGACCAGTATTCAGTCGCATGCCATAATCATTCTGCCAAACACAGATGGCATCGAGCTTCTTGTGTGTTACGAGGATGAGGGTGTGTACGTCAACACCTATGGCCGCATAACCAAGGATGTAGTGCTACAGTGGGGAGAAATGCCTACCTCTGTGGGTATGTCACACACATTTTTGCAAGGTTTAGATGGACTTATCCTTGTGCTGATGAGGTGTTTTTATTCGTTATATCAATAGAGGGTTTTTTTTTTTATTTTTTTTTTTTTAAACTGGCAATAAATTGATATCATGTCAAAACTTGGAACAAGACAAGTGAAAGCATTTTTCATTTCCTTTTTTATTGTTAGCATACATTCGTTCCAACCAGATTATGGGCTGGGGAGAAAAGGCCATTGAGATACGTTCTGTAGAGACTGGCCACCTGGATGGAGTTTTCATGCATAAGAGAGCTCAGAGGCTTAAGTTTCTGTGTGAACGCAATGACAAGGTGAGTTATTCTCTCTCTCTCTCTCTCTCTCTATCTGCGTCTCACATGCACAAGGGTTGAGCAAACATCAGCTTGCTGAACAGTTGTTATTCCTCTGGGTTTGTATGTCACAGCTAGAATGTGAACACATGTTCCATCTCACTATCTGGTCATGAAGGATTTGTAGAACAGCTCTTTGTAAGTATGTACCTAATTCATTGTTTGTTTATTCTCAGGTTTTCTTTGCGTCAGTGCGTTCCGGAGGTTCCAGTCAGGTCTACTTCATGACACTAGGACGTACGTCCTTACTCAGTTGGTAAACACTCCCACTCAGTCTGGAACGACGAATCCCTTTTCACATGATAACAGCGTCAGGAAAACCTACAACCACCACACACATCTAAAGTACAACCAGAGATCCTCAGTGTGATGCGCAGAACCACATTAAGTTAAACGACTCTCACCTGCTGTCGTGAACCAGACTGAGACGCTGTACAGAAATCTCGATTTAGATGAAGGAAAAAAAATCAAGTGTTTGTAAGAGAAAAGGTCTGGGGTGAAAGGGTTGATCTTACAGTATTATTGCTAGCCTGTGTACATGTTTTCTTTCTGTAGAAATCCCTGATTGACCAGGAGGTAGAGTGTGGGTGGCCGGCGTGTAACTGCTAGGGAATACCTGAAAGTATCAGGATGGAAGGTAAACTTGTGTGGGTGTGTGTGTGCATTTAGTAGGTCTTGGGAAAGTGAATTGTGTTCGCATTATGGACAGGTATGGATGTGACGCATCTAGGAGAGAGATGGACCATGAAAGAATATTTTAATGCTATTATTATTATTAGTATCATCACCATTATTATTATTGTTCACTAAATATGTGGATTCTCGTAATCTTCTACCTGTGATTTTAAAACTCGCACGTTCGCACTGTTCCTGGTAGTTTTTTTTTTCTTTAATCATTTCACTGAAGCCCAAGTTGCCACCCTAAATTTCTACAAGGCAGAGAGAGCAATAAGCATGGACTTTGAATATTAATTAGCATGACCTCGCCCCTTCACTCTCACCTGACAGGTGAGCGATGGATCTCTGGCTCTCTCCTTCCTCTAGTTAGAGTTTTATAGACTGTGTCTGAAATAATGTACCTGCTGTGAATATGTGATATGAAATGAAAAGCAAGGTCACCTCAGTCCTGTGTGAGCACCTGTCAGATAAGCCAAAATGTTTAGACCTCCCAAGAGTTTGAATTTAATCACATCTTGTGGTGTGGAACACATCTGACAACAAACACTTCTGCTCCTTAATTAGGCAGACTCCCCCCACCCCCATCTTTTGATTTTAGGATTTTTCCAAATATATATGATGCACTAAGTGGGAATGTAGTGTGAATATACTGTTCTTGTACTTTCAGCTGAAAGGCATGACTCCACGCTGTTTTATTTTCTTCATTTTACTGTGTTTAACAGAGTACCAGTAACAAACTGAGCCTGTCTGAGTCTATTGCGTGTGACTTTGGAGTTGTTTGCTGCCATGCGTGGCCGTTTATGTCCAGCATCATGATTCAATAAAATCCAGACTATAAGGGTTTTATTTTCACCTTTCCCTCCTCAGTGTAACATACATTCAGCATGATCAGTGTGATTTTCTCTGCCTTCTCTGGGGACTCCTGTCAGGTGACCTGCCGTTCTCTGATATTAAATATGTTCCTTTATAGAGCAACACACGCAGTGTTGTGTTACTGAAGGCATCTCAGCTGTACGGCTTGGTGTATCTGTGACTCTGAGGAGAGCAATAGCAAACTCACAACACATGCACAAAACCTAATACTGTCCTGTTTTATTGCTCTTCTATCTGTAGACCTCTTTCACATCAGCTCTTATGAAAATTAAGGCTTTATTATAACTTGTAATAACAGTTTGTCCATTCTTAAAAACAACACAACTGCTGTCACTACACAAAGTAAACACTAACATGTGATTTCGTCTTATTTTATCTTATCTTATAGCTAGCAGTTTTGTGTGTGTACGTGTGCGTGCGTGCACATATGCATACATACATATGTACATGTGTGCTGTTTTGACTTAATGAAGGCTTACACTGGTTTTCTTGGGTCCATCATCACAAACATTTATTTTTATATTTACCTCATCTTTTCAGTTTTGCAATTATTCTCTCTCTCGTTCTCTCTCTCTTATTCTCTCTCTTTCTTATTCTCTCTCACACACACTTCACCATGTTTTCTAGGTGCTTTTATTTTATTTGTTTGGTCCTGTTGTTTAGATTTCCTTTCAGCTTCTTACAAAAAGATTTCCGCTTGTGGTGTTTGCATAAGACAATAAAAATCAATTTTGCTATTATGACAAAATGGAGAAACTTAAGAACTGATGTTAAGGAATCACTACATGAATGCAAACTTTTTTCTGTTGTTGTTTTACTGTTTTTAAGAGCTTTGAGTGCTCCAGTTCTAGATATAGTTAAGAAGCTTAACTATAGACGTTTTCTCTAATTTTATTTTCAGCCTCTGCAGTCGTACAGCGATCTAATGCAGTCGTAATGTAGTGCTGAATTAATATACTGCTCACCTGTTGAGGAAAATGTTTACAGAGGCAAACATTGAGCTACACTAATGTTCGTTTTATTTATGTTTTCTCTTACAGAACTCTTAGTCCTTTTTTTGTATCAACTTTTTTTTTGTCAGTATTTTGCTTCTTGGTTGTTTAAGGCTAATAACTCAGACAGATATGAATAATGATGTTTCAGAAATGTTCCCGGCTGATCTGGATGTCTGTGTTTCAGTCGTGGCACTGTATTGTTTGTCCTCTCTGTGTGTGGCAGGAAGTCCTGTATTTTCCTGATGGTCCTTTGTTTTTTTTTTTTCCTTTGAAAATAAACTCCTAAGGTAATTTAAGGAATCTTCACTGTGTTATTTTTTTTCTCTTTCAAGGTGTTTAATGCTTTAGTTGAGGGTGAAATAGCGAGAGTTTGGAAATTTTCCAGAGGCCATTGTTCGCTTCCTCTTTATGTTTTGGAGACGGTTGCCTCATTTGGTCTTTTGACGGACTTTCTTAAACTGAATATGTAAATGGTCCCTTCACAGCACCATTCAGATGATGTAAAAAGTCTGTCCACTACCAAGAACTTAATCTGATGTAATCGGAGAATATATTTTGATATAAACCAAAATAAGCCTGTTTGAAAAATCCAGATAAGACATTGAAGACATCCGAATACTTCTACGTCTGCTTCTCTGTGTGTTCTGCATTAACGTCTCTCCTAAAGTCCCTTAACTCACTGTATGAGAAATATCATTTGCCAAAATTGTATTCATTCTTGGTGGAATAGAAATGCTGTCTTCTGATCTAATTAATGTAAACAAAAAACAGTTTTTTTCTCTTAAATTTAAAAAAATATTTAAATTAATTTGATTTTAAATATGGAAATGCAGCCAATATTTATATACTCAACACTTGATAGTGTTTTGGGGCTGAAAATGAAGAAACTCTGCTGGGTGAGTCACAGCAAATGCGACATGAAATGCTGACAGTTCTTAGTTTGCTTTTTTTTTTTTAATGATGTCATGTTTCCTTGACAACCAAGCATGAGCACTTGTTACGTGTTACCATCACTTGTTACACAACCTCACAGCGTCTTGGGAGTTCCTGTTGTGTGTGAATTTTTTTATCTTGATGACGCCATCCGAGTCACTGCTATACAGGATGCCACAGTGCTTGGAAGAATTCCCACAAAGTTCAACTGTGTATGCATGTACGTGTTTGCTCCTGTGTGTGCCAAAAATAATAATAATAATAATAATATGAGAGTCATTGCTTTCACATGCTAAGAAATATATCATGCCTGTTATATATGAATTGACAAATGCATTTTACTCATATTCTGTGGGTGTATGAGCAAACAGGAGGCTCGGTGTGTTTGGAGGTGTAAGATGTATATTCCTAAAAGACCTAAAAAAAAAAATCCCAGAGTGTGCTAAAGTTGCAGATTATGAAGAGTGTATTGAGAAGGACACCCACTCTGACTCATCACTCTGACTTGCTGTCAGCAATACTTATATGGTGTTGCTCTTGTACTGTTTCCGCTGCCTGATTCAGGCTACCGGTATATATACACACACATATATATATATACTGTGTAATATATATACACACACACACACACACACACACACACACACACACACACACACACACCAGATTAGTTATTACAGTTTATTATGGATTGCTCACTTCCCGTTGTTCTAGATTACTGTAAATAAATCCTGCCTCAGAGACCAGTACTAACACACTCACTGTTCTACAGTACAGTACTCGCTATTCAATATCACAGTACTTATCAACATCTTTTCAATAGCACTGTGTGTACACACCTCTCTTATAGCATACAGTACTTAAATCCTCATTGCTCTTAAGTTTGGTACTTAAACACTGCTCTAGACTACATCGCTTGCAGTAAATACTCACCATGCTTTAGTGCAGTACACAAGTACTTATTGGTCCAGAGCATGGTACTTAAATTCAGTTTTCGAGCATGGTACTTCAGTATTCATTATTTTAAAGTATAGTATTTAAATACTCACTGTTTTATAGTGCAGTAATCAACCACTCAGTACTCTATAGTATTTTGCTTAAATGCTCACAGTTATAAAGTATAGTGATTCAACACTCAGCACTTTATAGTATATGACTTAAATACTCACTGTTTTAGAGAACAGTGATCAACTACTCAGTACTCTATAGTACAGTACTTAAATACTCACTGTTTATAGTATAGTGATTCAACACTCAGCACTCTATAGTGTATTACTTAAATACTCACTGATTTATAGTACAGTGATCAAACACAAAGTACTCTATAGTCTGTTACTTAAATACTCACTGTTTTATAGTATAGTGACTCAACACTCAGTAGTCTATAGTATAGTATGTACGTAAATACTCACAGATATATAATACAGTGATTCATCATTCAGTACTCTATAGTATAGTGCTTAAATACTTACAATTTTATAGTACAGCAATCAAACACTCAATACTCTATAGTATACTGCTTAAATACTCACTGTTTTTAGTATAGTGACTCAACACACAGTACTCTATAGTATAGTGCTAAAATACTCACGGTTTTATAGTACAGTGATTCAACACTCAGCACTGTATAGTATATTACTTAAATACTCACAATTTTATTGTACAGTCATCAAACACTCAGTCCTCTATAGTATAGTATGTAAATACTCACATATATATAATACAGTGATTCACCATTCAGTACTATATAGGATACTGCTTAAGTACTTACAGTTTAATAGTACAGTGATTCAACACTCAGTATTCCATAGTATATTACTTAAATACTTGCAATATTATAGTACAGTGATTCAACATTCAGTACTCTATAGTATAGTGCTTAAATACTCACAGTTATTTAGCATAGTGATTCAACACTCGGTACTCTATAGTATAGTATTTAAATACTCACTATTTTATAGTACAATGATCAACCACACAGTACTCTATAGTATATTGCTTAAATACTCACAGTTTTATAGTACAGTGATCAATTACGCAGTCCTCTATAGTATAGCACTTAAATACTCACAGATTGTTTTAGCACAGTGAACAAACAGTACTCTATAATATAGTGCTTAAATACTCACACTTTTATATTACAGTGATTCAACACTCAATACACTATAGCATATTACTTAAATACTCACTGATTTATAGTACAGTGATCAAACAGTACTCTGTAGTATAGTGCTTACTCACAGTTTTATAGTATAGAGAGTCAACACTCAGTACTCTATAGTATAGGACTTAAAAACTCACAATTTTATAGTGCAGTAATTAAACACTCAGTATTCAGTGTTCATCACTTTTTTACTCACATACCACACTTTCTGGAGCTGTGTACAGCTGTCTGTATTTCCAGCCATGATTTCTTCAAATTTCCTACAGACAAATTCAAAATCATACATAATAATAATGATATATAAAATAAGTATCAGCTGCCTGTTTCTCTCACTGAAACTCTCTGAGGGTAGCTTCATGCTGTGTGTGTCTTCACAGTTTTGCAGTTGACTTTTAGTTTTTGAATTCTTCGAGATTAGTGAATCAACTTTTTGGTTTTGACTTCAATTTCATTGTGAACCAAAAGCAGGTTGGAGACTCGATGATGTGAAACACAGAACATACATGCAGAATACTGTGTATGCTAAGAATATACAATCATTTATTGGTTTTACTGGGTTGGAAAAATTGAACAGTTTAATGTATTACAAGCTAAGTATCAAATAGCTTCGTTTCTAGTATGAATATGTTAGCAACAGATTCTTCGAGTCTTGTAAATTGCCAAGTCGAGCCTCCATGGATTGGATGTTCTGCTAGGGTTCCTATCAGAACATTGCCCAGAGCATCACACTGCCTCTGCTGACTCGCCTTCTCCCCATAGCACCTCCTGGTGTCATTGCTTCCCCAGGTAAGTCATACCCACACCTGGCTGCCCACATGACGTACAAGAAAACGTGATTCATCAGACCAGGTCACCTTCTTCCATTCCTCCATGGTCAGTTCTGATGCTCATGTGGCCATTGTAGGTGCTTTTGGCATTCTACAAGAGTTAGCATGGGCAATCTGACTGCTCTGCAGCTATGCAGCACCATACAAATGGGTTACAAACAAACACAGATGGGCTAGCCTTCACTCTCCATGCACAATAATGAGCCCTGGGTACCCATAACCCTTTCACCGGTTCACCATCTGTCCTTCTTGGACCACTTTTGGTAGGTGCTAACCACAACATACTGGGAACAGCCCACAAGACCTGCTGCTCATGTCCTTACACTTGCCCATTTTCCAACATATTAACTTTAAGAACTGACTGTTCAACTGACTGTTCACTTGCCTTGTGCCATTGTAATAACATTGAGTTAGTTAGAGTATAATGAGATAGATAGATAGATAGATAGATAGATAGATAGATAGATAGATAGATAGATAGATAGATAGATAGATAGATAGAGTATAACGAGACAGCACATGGTGGAACTTGGTGCCCGCCATTCTGAAAACCTAAGTTCAAAGAAAAGTGAGATGTGGAATTACACAATAGATCCATGGTTTAAAAGGAATTTTTTTGTGTAACTCCAAACCTGTGATTATAAACCCACCCGAGTCTTGAGTGCAGACTTGAGTCTCCAATCCCTTTGTTTGCACTCGTGTAATTAATCTGCACTTTATTCTTCTTATGGTGTACATACAGCCCCTTATGTGCCTCATGATGCGCCATGGTCCAGGATAATGACGTCTCCTATCACTGTATACTTGTGCACAGCAGTGAATGACAATAAACTCCCACTTGACTTGATTTGATTTGATTTTGGATCATGTGAAAAATGCCCTTGTGGTTGGGAACTCATCATGGTTATCAAGGACCAGCATGCAAAAACCTAATAATTGATATAGTTTTTTCCTATTTTGCATATGACATCATTTGCATAATTCTTTTTTGAAAACTTTTCAGTTGCACCATTTATCCCATTGTACATGCAAAGTAGCTCTTTTAATTAATATATCAGGGTGTACAGAGTCGTGTGTGGATGCAACATGTGTCGGTTAATCATATGTATAACTCCTCCATCACTGTCGGCATCATTAAAGCACACTCAGCCTTATTATTAACCGCCATACAGCAGTGAAAGGCTCGCCATGACGCTGACCCCATCCCAGTCTGCACTCATGTCTCCTGTTCAACAGTACTAGTCTTGGTGAAGGAGGCATCAGTATGACCCTTTATCTATGAATCTCAGAGCATGCAGAGTCTGCTGAGAAGCCGCACTGTGCATTTGGGACAGAGCCACATGCTGCTCGATTTGGCTCTCACACTTATTTCTCCAGCTGGGGAAATTCCTCTAACGTCTGGCTGTCTGAACCACGCTGAGGAGGGTTAGCAGACACCGTCCTCCCTGTATCCCCCTCTCCCTCTCTCCCTCGCACACTCTCTCTTTTCTTTTCTTTTCCTTTCACATTCTCTTCCTCTGTCTGTCTCTTTATTGCTGTCTCTGTCCTCCCCTTTTTCACCCTCTCACTCACTTTGTCCCCTTTTTCCTCCCTCTCTCTTGTTCTACGTGTCTTCAGATTCTCTGTCTCCAGTGTGTCTCTTTGCAAATATCTGTCATTTTACTTTTCGAAATTCTCCACTGCTCTTCTTTTATTTATCACCCTGTGTGTGAGGGTGAGAAAGAGATGAAGGATTGCAATCCGTTATGTACATTTATTTGTCCGCACTTGTCTACTCAAAGCATACGAATCTGTGAAATAATCAGGAAATGTTTAAATGTTGTAAATGAGCTATATTTTTAATGTTTATTGTTGCATTATTTAAAGTGTGTGTGTGTGTGTGTGTGTGTGTGTGTGTGTGTGTGTGTGTGTGTGTGTGTGTGTAGACGTGGATGAGTGCCAGGCCATTCCTGGTCTTTGTCAGGGAGGAAAATGCATTAACACTGTGGGCTCGTTCGAGTGTAAATGCCCTGCAGGACACAGATTCACCGAGATCAGCCAGAAATGTGAAGGTGAGAGACTTGACCTTTGACCTGATAGAAACATGGTGAACATTGATAAATGTGTTTGTAAAACCTAGAATCCATAATGAAGATGACATCATCTTTATACCACTCCCATTTATACATGAAGATATGTGCGAAGGGGCTGCCCTGGGGCTGTTATCCCAACAGGATAGATTATATTGATCATCGTTCAGATCGGAGGTTGGAGATGGCTTTCAGAAGACAGAAATCTGTTGAAGAACAGGAGCCTCAAGCCAAGCTAATTTTCCCTAATTTTCTCAAGATAACTTTGTGTGAGATGTGCTTTGCTGCACACAGACTCTAAATTCACATTTATTGTCATGATTTCTGCCACTTTACTGCACTAATAATGGTGTTTAAGCTAAATATGTGACTCTGGTTTTATCTGGTGCAGTCCAGACCTTAAATTAAACCCAAACCCAACCCATCAAAGGCGCTCCTACCCTTTAGTTTATGAAACATCTAGGATTAAACACTGGCTGGCAGCGTGAATGTCTACCTATAAAACTAGAAGACGGTGGTATGTGGCTGTTTATTCGACACTGCAGAAGGAGGCAGGGATGTTACTCTACTCTGCCATCAGCATTCAGCCACTTGGCCAATAGAGGAAATGATCATTTAAATTGTATTTTTAGTCAACACTAACTGTTGGCTCTAAAATTAAGCCATTTTATCAGTTAAAAATGTTATGAAGGTTTTTCAATAACGAGTCCAAAACAGTGTTTTCATATTGTCTCAAAGCAGATTCATAACATAAAGAACCACAGAAAATCTTTACAGGAATAAAGAAGCTTTACAGGATTCTGGTTATAAAAATGTTTAATTTAAATTTATAGCTAATGAGCAGGTGATGGTGGTGAGGAGTAACTCTCTACAACGACATGAGGAAGAAACGCTTAGAGCAGGCATGTCCAGTCTTATCCAGAAAGGGCCGGTGTGGGGGCAGGTTTTCATTCCAACCAAGCAGGAGTCTCACCTGAACCTATTGAAAGCTTAGATCAACTTGTTAAACAGGTGGAATCAGGTGCGGCTCCTTGGTTGGAACAAAAACCTGCACCCACACCGGCCCTTTCCGGATAAGATTGGGGATGCCTGGCTTAGAGGAACCAGACTCAATAGGGGACCCATCCTCATCTGGGTGACACCAGATAGTGCTATTATGAGTCATTATTCCAAACTGTGTACTAGATATTATAATAAATAAGTGCAATCATTATGCTGTCCAACTAAGACCATCTACATCTCAATGGTATCCATTTGGTCCCATTCACAGCAATCTCATTCAAAGGTTAGTCTATCCAGGTGGGGCCAAGCAGAAGTAGAGCATCCAGATGGACCAGGCAGATAGAGTAGGAGAGAATTAAAGAAATTATAGTTATGCTCTTATCCTCTAGTTCTTTAAGAGACTGTGCACAGAGAGCAAGCAGGGACTCCTGCAAGACTAGCTATGACAGTGTAACTAAAAGGGAGAGATAGGAGATAACACAGTCATGAGGGCAACCTGAGGCACAGGAGATTGGGGAGCCACAACAATTAAACATCTCAGTTTACCAAAACATCTCAGTTTGCTTCATAAAAGAAGGCTCTGGCCCCTGCTGTAACCATCACTACTTAACGTATCAACAAATAGCCTGCACCTTTTGATCTAAGTAGGCATGGCAGATCATAAAAGACCAGAAATCCACTTAGGTACCACGGTACAAGATCATTTATTCGTCTTCTGCCACTTAATCCTGTTCAGGGTCGCGGGGGGAAGCTGGCGTCAATCCCTGCTGACATCGGGCGAGAGGCGGGACACACCCTGGGTGGGTCGCCAATCCAACACAGGGCGACACACAGAGACAGACACAAGATCATTTAGTTATTTATTATTATTATTGTTGTTGTTGTTGTTGTTGTTGTTGTTATTATTACTATTATTATTATTGTTATTATTATTATTATTATTATTATTATTATAAATGCACAATTTAATTGTTTATGCACCTACTGGGACATCCAGACAGTAAGGCATTATAATAATCTAACCTAGAGTTAACAACGGCATGAACTAATCTTTTTGCATTGCCTAGTGACATTATAATTCTTAACTTGATGAAAGGTGAAAGAAGAAAGTAGGATATCCGGGTAATATTATCTTCATGAGCTTCAAATGAGTGACTCAGTAATCAGACAGCTTTCACTGCTGCATATGATGTAACTGGAAAAGATTTCTTTGTCACATACACATTACAATACAATATCTTATATAACACAGTGAATACTACATAGTTACTACATAACATAGTTAGTACATAACCAGAATGCATACTCCTAGCTGCCTGTTCTAGTAGAAGTACTTCTGTCTTGTTGGAATAAAGTAGGAGGACATTACTCAGCCTCTAGAGTCTAATGTCATTCATACATTCCTCGACTTTGTTAAGCTGGTGTCAGTCATTTAGCTTTCATCTGGCTTTATAAAGGAAAGAGCACTGGACAGAGCCTTGTAAAACACTAAAATGTACTTTACTATGTGTAGAGAAGTAACCATCTACAAACTGATAACAATCAGTCAAATAAGACCTGAGCCAGGAGAGGGCCGTTCCCTCAACTCCGACTCCATTTTCGATCAGTGAGATCAGTATGATCGATGGTGTCAAAGGCTGCACTCAGCTCCAGTACCACAGGAATCCCATCCCAGATCAGAGGCCATGTCATTTACCAATTTAACAGTGCACTTTGCACAAATTAGCCTAACCTTTATGATACAACCTTTTCTGGGATGGTAGAGATAAAGGGGTGGAGTGATATTTGCCTCTAGATAGATAGCTGAGAAGGGTCATGGTCAGGTTTTTTATCATACTGAGTCAATTTCAATGGCTGAAGAACATTCATTTGTCTCTAAATGTCACTGTATTTTATCTTGTACAAAAACTTCACTTTATCATTAAGGGGAGGTTGAAAAGTTCCAGAACCATGACAAGGCAAATCCATGATCTTTGGTTCGGCCTTTGAATTTGAGATTTACATGTATAATGTTTGTATATAGTGTTATCTACTGTGACACATGTAGTCTGTATGGAAGGGAATGTGGTACAGAGGGCCAGTTGATAATGGACTTTGGGTACTGGGAACATCAATGTTTTAAACAAAGTTCTGCTGGTATGGGTTCTCTGAAGGATCTGGGTAATGATCAAGTCATGGAAGGGAAAGGGTATCATGGAGTTGTGTGGTTGCAATCAGGGCTTGTGATGGTCAACACAAGGATAATGGAAGGATCAGGTTTTACATTTGGTGACAGACATAGGATCATCGGAGAATATACATCCAGATCAATGCTATCAGGTAGTCCAGTTGTAGGGTCAGGATCATGGGATGTTCAAGATCAGGATCAGTCAGAATTTACATCAGGAGGATGGCCTGCATAGTGGGAAAGGCCCAGGATTATGGGATGTTAAGGCAGAGGTTGTGGGACAGTCATGGTCAGGATTAAGATTAGAATCGAGATTAGCCTTCTCAGGATCATGTGGTGATCACAGTCATGGTCAGGATCGATATTACCGAAATTTGTTCAAAAGGATTTCTTCAAAGAAATTGCAAAACCTAAGGTAATGTTAGTATTTGGATCAGAATGAATTAAAGTCATACTGGGTCAAAATCTGATTCATGTGTTAAGAGTCATCGAGTCAAGTTCAAAGTATATAGCATTTTAACTATTGACAAAGCACCATATAAATAAAATTGGGCTGAGGTGTTCAAGACCAGGATCATGGATCATGGTCAAGGTCACCGGATGGTATGGTTGGGGGTTTCACATCATCAAGGGCTACGAAAATGGGAGAACCTAAATTATAAGATATTCAGGGAAAAGATCAAAGACATAGGAATGTCAAGATCAAGGTCAAGATTTTGGGTCGGTGTCATAATCTGGATGAGTGTCAAGAACAGGTTAAATAAAGGTCCTGATTCGGTTAGGATCATCAGGATTATGTGGTGACAAGAGCTAGGCTCAGGATCAATATTATGGAAATTTGTTCAAAGGGCTTTGTTTAAAGAATGTGAATAACTCCAGTCCAGAATGCTAAGCTATTTTGGACAAAAAAATGAGAGGGAGGTTAAACTAACACCACTACAGCTCACAGTTTCATCAATCTGGTTTCCCACTGATGGAGTTCTCCTGGTGTGCATGAGCAAATCGGCCCAGTCTTCACCTTGGAGACAGAGAGACACATACTCCATCTCCATCTGGTGTTTGTTTATAAGAAGGAACAGAGTAGTTATTTTTAGTCCTGCTTCGTTGAATTTATAAGGGTTCATTACTGAGGCTGTGTAGTCAAACCTTTCTAGTGCAGTGTGGATTCAAGGAAAGAGGAACAGACTAGTAGAGCAGCCATAACACACACCCACACACACATTCATGCTGAGTGCGCCGGGTTGAGAGGAGTCGGCTCGGTCGCCTCTGCCCAGAAATAATAACACAATTCCCAGAATCCCTGGAGAGTGTGTGAAAGAATTCCAGATAGGATCAAATTATTTTTTCGAAGGCCATTCTGGTTGGACCTGTCACGACTTCCTGGGAGGGATCAGCATGTCTCTTTTATTCTGCCACAATCAATTTAATAAGGAGAGAACTGAAACAAAGCCCACAGAGCAGAGAAATCACAATCCAGGAATACCAGAACTGGAAAACCAGAACTCCTGCTTCTGTGTTTTTTTAAAACTTAGTTTCATCTGCAAATGTTATTTGGTGTGTGTATTTGTGGTTTGGGTATAAGTATGGACCTGCCAAGTATCGAGCAAAACAAATACATGGTGAAATGTCCTACAGTCATTTCTTGGTCTTTGACTACCTGAAGTGCAATGATGTCGAAATATAGACAACTTATAACGAATAAGAAGCTGGAACAGAAAGTTACCTGCACTGGTACTCACTTGAGTTCTAAACCTTTATTCACTCAAATTCAGGTGCAAATCTGGTGTGTGTGAAGAAGCAGCACCTGCAGGCCATGCCCCCCAAATGGGTTATTGTATGCATTTTAATACTTTGCAAAAATAAAACTGCAGACATTTTATGATCTGTTGACCTTTTACAGTAGCTAACCTAGCCTTCATCTTCTCTAAATCAACCATGTGCAACGAGCGTGTTAGCTCTGTTAGCCTTGTAGTCTGAAACATCTGCACTGACAGTGAGTACTGTAACATGGTTTATTATGATAGATTAGTGGAGATGGGGATCGTTTTAGTAATTTTGTATTAAATGTCAGACTCTTGGTAGGAAACCTAATTCCTCTTTGTTAGATTTATAAGGTTTTGACTGAACTCTTCTTTTCCACTTTCTCGTTCAGACGTAGACGAGTGTTCAACTGTTCCTGGGTTGTGCAGTGGAGGCGAATGCTCTAACACCATTGGTAGCTATGTCTGTAGATGTCCTGTGGGATACGACACGGCTCTGGATGGATCACGATGCATCGGTGAGCTTCAGGCTAAACAAAGTGTGTGTGAATGTGTGATGAATCGGTACAGAAGATAAACAATTTCTGTAACGTTAGTTATTGAAATGTTTAATAGCAAAGAGTCGTGGTGACTGGACTGGAGTTAATTCTTCAGTCAGTTAAGTTTCTTTATCAGTTGTCCAAAAAGGCAGGAAACTCTAATGCTAGGTCCCTGATAGCCTGATTATCATAATGTAAGTTTAGAGTTGGTTTCAGACTCTTTAAACAAGAAAAATGTAAAAAAAACAAAAAAAAACGAACACCAAACCATTAAGTATTAAGAAACACAGCAAAGCAGCACAATGTTCGGAGTCCAGTTACGTGAGTGTGTATGGCTGAGTAATACTTTTGTAAACCTTTTTAGCTTTAAGAATACTAATGTTGGCAAGTATGCTAAAATTTATTTAGTCTTGCCTCAAACCAACAAATCTTTGTTCACATGTTTAGACATGTGTTAGCATAATGTTAATGTTATGCAGATTTGATCTTATGCTAATATTTAATGTTGCACTGTTCCACATTATCCATGCAAGAATGTTATCAAATAGGCAAAGTAAGTTCACCAGACAGTGACGCAGGATTTGGCCTCAAAGTAGCTGAAATCATTTTGTGTAATTTATAAACTGAATGCTGTCGGCTTTTTCCTGATCCCTAAACTGATATGTAATATATTCTGGTACATAGCGATAGTAACCCAGTGTGGGCAGGGCATAGAAAGTTTGTCTGAAAAAAGCCTGAAAAGGCGTGTCTCTAGTCTAAATGAAGTGGTGGTCATGTGGAGGACTCGGCACAGTATTTCTGAACTGAGCTGAAAACAAAAACTGACAATGGCTCACTGGTGGTTTTAATAAGTATGATCCTCTGTTTTCCTTCTGGATTCACGCTGGTGTTTGTAAAAACGTGAAACATGGAAGGCGCTCTCTAGAGGTTTGTCCGTTCTTGGCTACTGTTGCAGCACAACATGGCAGCGCTGTAGTTGTGGACCCGCCAGCCTATGTAGATATAAAGGGCTCGTTCTGAGTTAACAGAAACACACCAGTTCGTAGTTACAGGTAATGACAACATATGTATGAATTCCAGAAATATATTATGGATTATATACTCAGTTTCTGTTAATAAATACCCTCGATATCCTTAAAGATGACCCATTTCAGATTCTAAAGCAAATCCAGTCAGCCAATCATATGCATTTGGGGAAATGAAGGGATTCGTTGAGAAACAGAAGAATTTTCACATTTCTTCAGAGACTTTTATTTATTTACCCTGTACTGGGTGGGACGCTGGTAGCTCAGCGGTGAAGAGGTTGGACTTCTAATTGGAAGGCTGTGAGTTCAGCTCTAAGAACTTCCTCTGCTGGGCCCTTGGACAAGGCCCTTAACCCTCAACTGCTCAGCTGTATAAATGAGATAAATGTAAGTCGCTCTGGATCAGGCGTCTGCCCAATAACACTAATGTAATGTACTGGACTGATTAGTAAACCGATAACATGATTTAAAAAAACAGGAAACAATGAAAATGCAAAAATGATTGGACAGAAAAGTGTGTTTATTCTTGACCCTAGTCAGAAATAAAACATCAGTGTAATACCTACAGAGAGGCACTCTGGCCTCAGGGTTTTAAAAGCTGGAGATGGAAACAGGATACAGTCTCCAGGGTGTTTTCACTCACTTTGTGGAAGATCTTCTGAAAATCTGAGTGGACGCTCCATGTGCAGGGCAAGGACTCTAAAAGTGCGTGGGTTGGTCTGCATAAGCTGTGTGTTTTGGGTATTTTTCAATTACTTTCTTGACCTTAATACACACACACACACACACACACACACAGGTTACAAAACTCAAGAAATCCTTACTGTATCTGTGCAGCAGAATGTAGGTCAGTCACTGGGCGTCAGTGATTCCACAACAATGAGATCCACTGTATATTAAGTGATGAGAGAGAGAGAGAGAGAGAGAGGAATAGGATAAGGCAGTGAGAGGGTGAGAGTGAGATGTCCACAAAGAGGAAGATAAAGAAAGAGATAAAGGGAGAGATAAAGAAAGAGATAAAGGGAGAGATAAAGGGAGAGATAAAGGGTTAAGGGGATTGATGTAGGGAAATATGAGTCATGCGCTTGTTTCTCCCTTTCTGTCTTTCTGGAACGTGGCAGCAGATCTCTCCATCACTCTTTCCCTCTCCCAGAATGAGTTGAAATCCTTCATGGCCAGTTTTATTTGTTGGAACCTTTTCAGTATAAAAAAAGACATGCAGACATCTTCCCTGACATTTTGAGGTTTGCAGAACCGGGGGGTGGGATTAAAAACATTAATACAAACACATTTGACAATGTTAGTGTTTGTTTGAAAAGGTTGTCTGAGCAACAAGCCGCCTTATCAACATTCTTACCTTCTTAAAACCTGTAAAATGTTCCTGAATGTTCTGATAAGATTCTCTGCCCACAGGCATATAAACACAACCCCTTGTTACTTAGCAGTTAAAGTGATTTTTAGGTGGTGAGAACTCCAAACTGAAGTAGGGCATCAGGATGGATCAGGCAGGTCTAGAGAGCACAACTGTTATCTCAGGAGAGGTATGTGTAGCTCAGCAGACAGAGAGAGAGAGAGAGAGGGAGAGAAAGGGAGAGAGAGAGAGAGAGAGAGAGAGAGAGAGAGGCAGGCTCATGGTCACCCATCCATCCATTTTCTATGCTGTTTATCCACCGTAGGTTGAGGCAGAAGCTGGAACCAATCCCAGCTGACTTTGGGCGGGGTACACTCGTTGTCATGTAATGGTTAAAGAAAATGTGCATTGTGTAACCTAGCATACATGTTTGTAGGATAAGGAATTGTTTTGTTGATCAGAAGCTTGTGAGTTCAAATCCCAGGTTTGAGAAGCTAATGCTGTTTGGTTCTTGATCCTTTGGTTCTTTCTTTGAGCCTGTGGTTGTTTGGTTCTTCACCTACAAATGCTCAATATCCTGTTCTAACTATAAGTGGTTTTAGGTAAATGTATCAGCTGAATTAGCCATAGGCAAATCCCAGCAAATCCGTGAGCTTCAGTCTAGCGCCTCAGATTTAGAATCTATTACATTTACCATAAATAACCAGGACTTCCATTGGATCTTTGTGAAGTTTTGCTTTTGGCTTTCTCTTAGTGACGTTACTGAGCCTTCTGTTTAGGTATATGGTTTGACCGAGTTTCCTTTCTGTTTTGTTTACTCAGTTAAATCCAACCTAGTTAACTGAGTCTGTCTGTTTCCTTCTTCTGGATTAGTTTGGTTCATGCAGTAAAACGCCAGAGCTATAAGGCTTGTTGTCTAACCAGCAGTTGTTCTAAATGTCCTAGCAAAGCTAATCCTTTTACCACTATAAAGTTTTCTTATGCCAAAAAGCAGACAATTTTGGATGTTTTGTGCAACCGAGTGCAACAGCACCACTAATGGTCTTAATACAAACACAGAGTGGTATGAAGAAGCAAGAAGCTTCTCCCTCTTCCCCTCCAGACTGAGGACTCATGCAAACAATCTGTGACAGTCTCGTCAAGGGATTACACAAAGTGACATGCCCCCTAGATTTGAACCCCATTTAGTATATTTTTTTCACACGTCCATAACATGAAGTTCATGTAAAATAAAGTCCTGGGTATAATGAACATGAACAAGGAGGATTATTTATTCTCCATTCCTTCATTTTTAGGAGAAACTAAATGTAGACATTCTAATCATTGTCTAGTTAGAATAAAATTTACCCAAAAGCACATATGACAGAACTGAAAGTTTTGTGACAGCTTTGTTCAAACAAAAGCTTTTTGGAGGAAACACAGCAAAACCCCAGTTGAGTTATAGTTTCATCATTGGAACATATGCAGATAATATATTTTATCCTCCTATGTAATATCACCACCAGCCGTCACTGCTAACAAGTAACGGAAGTCTGAACCAGCCAAAATCTGCTGTGTACAAGCCTTCGAAATGACTAATTGTGCTAAAATACCAGCTCACACAGGGTGGCACCCACAGCGTGGTGGTGCCATGATGGTAAATTCTGCCTGGACACCTTTGGACTCTTCCACAAAAACACGCTGCGTCTCTGTGATCACTCGGCTCTGTCTCCTCACTCTGGAACAGAATCATAAGTAAAGAGCAGACCATGACTTCCCATTTGCTGCTCAGTGAAAGGTTGATGACACTGTTGAGGGAACTCTGATTTTCTAGCCAAGAGTTTCTTCCAAACATGCAGCCAACCCCCGCCTCCTCCTCTCGTGGGTCAGGGATGTTCAACTGATGGTGTCTGGTTTTGGGTTTTCTGGAGGATGTTTGCTGTGGAAGGAATGCATGTTATAAATGTATATGCTGTTAAATGCAACACAGCCTTTGTTTCTCTTTAGCTTACTGAATTTTTCTGTTGGCTTCTTCTCTGACTAAAACAATGTTGATTCCCCATTTATTTGGCGGTCTTGGTATAACCTGAAACTCAGATATCTCCTAACATCTCCTCTTGTCCTGTATAGATGCCCATGCAGGAATCTGCTTTGACAGTATCATAAATAACCGCTGTGCAAACCAGAACTCCCAGCGTATGACCAAGACCCAGTGCTGCTGCTCCGTGGGCCGCTGTTGGGCCAGAAACACCGTCCCTGAGATTTGCCCTATCCCTGGAAGCGGTAACTCACCTGCTGTACATATACTCTGAACTGCAATGTGATTAGTTAATCAATTAGCAGTTGAGTAAGTTTTAGATCAACTTATCAACTTAGTGTACCTGTAAACATACCTGTTACAGTACGTACTCATGTTTATGATCTGATACAGGTGCATGTATTAGCTTTGTACATATCTTGGGTGTGCTTGGGTAGAAGATTTACCTGTACATACACCTGTCATAGGTGTTAGTATACTTGATTATATATGTGTGTCTGGTATTTCTCCAGAGGACTACCAGACATTGTGTCTACAGGTCCAGCCTCTTGTTCCTGGTGGACCCGGCACAGGACCGTATGTTCCTGGTGGACCTGGCATTGGCCCTTATGTTCCTGGTGGACCTGGCACAGGCCCATATTATCCTGGTGGGCCTGGCACGGGCCCGTATTATCCATATGTTCCACAGGTACCTGTTATTCCTGTTCCACAACCTCCTGACCGTCCTGGACCAGCTGTGCCACCACTCCGTGTCGTACCAGGTATGTATTGACACCAACTTTGAGTCAAGAACACATGTCCACGTCAAGACCAGACTTTCCCGAAAACCCAAAACCCAGCTTTCCCAAAATATAGATCCAGATCAAAACTGAACCCCAACAAAACCAAGATTTTCCAAGATACAGACCAAGAACAGACCAACTCCACGACCAGAAAGTTCTCAATGATTACCCACTCAGACCCACCAGACCCACCCATTCCATCCCTGCTGAAGATCCAGAACAAAACTAGAACTCTGATTCCCAGCTCTTAATCTCTTTGACCAGAAGCCCCTAAATCAGGAACCCTTCAAAACGCAGGTCCAAACCAGGCTAGTGAGGACCCAAACTTCCCTACCCAATGAACCAGGCCAAGAAAATGTAAAAAAAAAAAAAAAAAAAAAGTTCAGATCCAAGCTCCTCCAATTCTGAAAGAGAAGAACTCTCATGAGAATTGAACCAATGCCCAGTCCAAGACCAAACCATGACTCTGCTGCAAACGCTCAATACATTTTTGCTTACAGACCTTAAGAACTCACACACTCACACACAGACTCTATGTCTGTTGCTGCCAGGTCTCCTGAACATTTCAAACACCTGTGAACTGGTGAGGAACCTGTGTGTGAATGGTCGCTGCATTCCAGTCCCTGGGAGTTACCGCTGTGAGTGTAACATGGGCTTCCATCTGGACAACCGTGGAGAGTGTATTGGTAAGTATACACACACACACACACACACACGCACACACACACACACACACACACACGCGCACACACACACACACACACACACACACACACACACACACACACAGTGTTTATTCTGCACACTAATATTACCTTGTTCATATCAGTCAAGAAACATGTGTATACTCTATGTGTATTTATATGCATGACAGAATGTTTTGTGTGTTTTATGTGTGTGTGTGTGTGTGTGTGTGTGTTCAAGATGATGACGAGTGTGAGCGTAATCCATGTGTGCATGGCCAGTGCATAAACATTCATGGTTCCTACTACTGTCAGTGTCCTGCTGGATTTCAGACCACTGCTACCAGGACAGAGTGCAAAGGTGGGAAACACATGCACAGTAGAGATGACAAATGCCTACAAAACTTATATTTAAACCTTAATTACTCTTAAATTATTTAGAATAAAAAATTATGTGACTGTTATTGAGATAGATGTACAGTTGAAACCAGATATTTACTTACACTTCAGAAAAAAAACGCAAACTTTTTTTCCTTTACTGTCAGACATTAAATCAGAGTAAACTTTCTCTGTTTTAGATCAATAAATATTAACATGTAATGTATTACCAAGAAATGTATTAAATAGTAACTGAACTGTTGTGACAGCACTAACACACACACACACACACACACACACACACACTTGTGCTCTCAGATCTGGACGAGTGTGTAGCTAACGGACGCATCTGCAATAACGGACGCTGTGTGAATACGGAGGGGAGTTTCCACTGTGTGTGTAACGCTGGCTTTGAGCTCACTTCTGATGGGAAGAACTGCCAAGGTAGGACGGACACACACACACACACACACACACACACACACACACACACACACACACACACACACACACACACACACAATAGAAAGAATATAGAAAGCATGAAACCCTTTCTGAAGCCTTTTGTCTTGGAATGTATTTTTCTGTCCTGTTTTGAGCAGATCTCGGGGATGTTCAGATCAATGACTGATTAGTTTAAAGACTCATTCTAGGCTACAAACTAAAGCCATCTGCTTCCCTACACCTACACAAGCTGACACCATACATATAAACGTATACGTACAGGCAGATCTGTTAAATGTAGCAAAAGAGACAGGTTTGGCTATTGTGATGGAACAGCACATGGTGAAGGTTTTGGCCTCATTGCTTCATTTCTTCAGTTTTTTACAAGAAGAACGTGTTTTTTATATAAAAAAAAAAGATGGGGTTTTTTTCTTATAAAAATGTTAGAAATGTTCAGAGAAGCACGACTCGGAACTACAGAGAGACCT
Organism: Chrysichthys cranchii; assembly: GCA_030068335.1. Classification (NCBI taxonomy): domain Eukaryota; kingdom Metazoa; phylum Chordata; class Actinopteri; order Siluriformes; family Claroteidae; genus Chrysichthys; species Chrysichthys cranchii. The sequence continues at coordinate 132,648 of JAQMCW010000036.1, read as the reverse complement.
AAAGGCACAGCTTAGAGTGGCTAAGCAATATCCAAACACTGAAAACACTGAGTGTTATAAGAACAGGAAGTTGTTACCTTATAAGGAAAGAGGAAAGCCAAAAGGTGGAGAGTGTGGAAACTAAAGAAGGTCAAACACAGAGGTGTAGAAAGAAATTACCGATCCTTCTCTTTTTAAAGTCTTCTCGGTTGAAGACGTTTTGAAACTGAAGCGTCATTATTTTTAAAAATCGAGTGAAATAAATGGAGAGAGCTGATATATTAAAGGTCAGACATTCAAGTGTCTTTCTCTGAGGCTCAGTTTATGATATTCAATAGAAATAAAGCATTGTTGTGTATAAATAAATTAATTTCTGTATTTCTGATGGCTCCAGCAGTTTAGTTAGCACTTTCAGGCAGACTGGCAGGGAGTGTGATTTATTATGTGCTCACTTGTCCTCTGTGTGTGTTTCGTGCTCAGATATGGACGAGTGTAAGATCAGGAACATCTGTTTGAACGGCATGTGCATCAACGACGACGGCAGCTTCAAGTGCATCTGTAAATCCGGGTTCCTGCTGGACGGCACGGGACGATACTGCATCGGTGAGAGACTTTTACACACAGACATGTGTGATATCAGGGGTGGAAATATGACTGAGAACTTATACTGAAGTGAAAATATTAACAATATATCAGTGCATCTTATCAGGTCCAGGAGGGTAATGATGAGGATGAATGGGACTGACAGATTGCTTTTCTACATTTATGAATGGATTGATTGGATGCCTTCAAAGAAAATGTAAATATTCTCGTGATGTATATTACAGTATTAGACAGATGACTGGAATAAAACTAGAGTAGAAGCAGTGAATTTTAGCTGCACTCGAGTAAAGTATAAACTCCAAAAATAATGCTTACGTTTAGAGGCAAAGTGCAATCACTCCAATATTTTCCACTCCTGGATTCTGTAATGTGTGTGATTTAAAATACGTGTACAAGGAACTCACTGTCCAAGTCTATCAATTAAATGTTCATAAATTGCGAGAAAGCTGCTGTGTGGTGCTGGATGGTGTGTTTTCATTATTAAAATGAATTTATTAGTCACAGTAGGTGAACGTGTTAGTGTTTAATATCAGTCTACAGTGTCTGTCTGAGATTAGAAATGCCAGAAACCTTTCCAGACACGCACCCTCAAAAGGTCTGTACAATTACAACAATAAAAGATTTCAGATTTGATGGAGAAGAGCACACCCAGAGAAGCACTGCCACAGCGCCAGATACAGATGTACTGAGCTGGGAAAGTCTGTACACACACACACACACACACACACGCACGCACGCACATACACACACACACACACACACACACACACACACACACACACACACACACACACACACACACACACACACACA
>JAQMCW010000035.1:28665580-28676993 GCA_030068335.1 Chrysichthys cranchii | reverse complement strand
ACACACACACACACACACACACACACACACACACACACACACACACACACACACACACACACACACACACAAAAAACTGATTGTCCTGACTGTTACGTAAACCCAGGAACAGCAATATGAGACAATATGTGTGTGTGTGTGTGTGTGTGTGTGTGTGTGTGGGAATAACGCACTTTTTGGGCGACGAGAAGCTTTGCATTGCGTTTCGAGGGTCCTGTTGCCTCATATGTTTTGCCCTTTACTTCAATGGCCATGGTGAAGTTTGGACTGTGTTCGGGGCCCGTTTGGGACACGAGCCGATACAGCAAACCGGGATGCAGCTGATTCAGCATCATCACAGCATTACTGGGCTCAACGACAATCTCTGTACACATATGCACACAAACAATTTAAGTCCAGTCCTGTATGGTCTAATCTGAAAAAAAGGTAATTGTGCTTCAGTAAATGTCCTCGAGCTAAAGCACATGATGCTGTGGTGAACACTGCAGGCACTAGGGGGCGTTCATCAGTCACACAGTGATGGTTTGGGTAGTGTTGAATTTGTATTCGTGAGCTCCTTGTGGAAGAACATTTTATAATGCAAGTTGTGCAGCAACATGCAGATTAAACAACTGTGACACAAAGCTAAAAGTTAATATATTATTTGTTATGAAATGCAGAATTCTGTGGTACATGACTATCAATATCCATCTGCGTTTTATTAGAATTCATGATCGTCATTTTACTGTTTCAATTCAATTTCATTTGTACAGAGGTTTGTCATTTATTTGTATAGACACTGTTACAAAGCAGACTTACCAAAATAAATAAATTCTCCACTGTTATCCATAAATTATCCATAAGCATATTTACATTCCCTATACACCAGAGTCAAAAGGGAACACATCCAAGGGAACACAATTAGTTTTCCTTAACTACAATATTGACTACATATTTACATATATTTTGTTGACCTTACAAAAGAGTTTACAGCAGCACCTCATCTTTCAGTGCAACAATAACCTCAACACTGTAATATTAAAATGGCTTAATGTGCCCACAAACAACAAAGCTGTAAGCATTGAGAGATTTTTATGCATTCAACACTTTTGCTCTAGTATAAATGCTCTGAGCTTCTATGAGATGTGTGTATATGACTTCTCATTGCAGGCTAGACCAACATGTTGCATCAATTAGCCACTGACAGGATACCAAGCCAAAGGAACCTTCCACAGTTACACCATTTAAAAGTGTTATTTATCTAAGGGTTAGACCTAATACATACCAAGTGGATAACATTTTTTTTTTTACTAATGTCAATCTAATTCCTCAATACAATTGTTTATAAATAATTAAATCAGATTATAACCAAATAGCTCAGTTCCTACAGCAATTGTGTCCTTTTCTAACCAGGTTTCTCACACGTTTTTTTTGTTTGCAAACACTAAACACCACTGATAAATTATGGATATCATTGTGTGTGTGCAGCCAAAACTTCAAACAGAAGGACTAAAGAAAGACATCTGAAAGCAGAGTTAGAATATCATCTGCTGAAGATGCTAAACAAAAAGGATGATTGTCTGTGTTTTGTACAAACGGAGAACAGAGAACCTCCAAGCCCAGAATGAAATGTTTGAATGTCACTCTGTAACAAACACAAAAAATCCTCATCTACTGAGTCATTTCTGTGGCTTGAGTAATCCATTTGCTCCTAAATAATTTATTGAAATGCTTATTAGTGCTTGGCAGCTAGCTGTTTAGCTGAATATATCGTTACCATCCTGACACCGTCACTGCTCATGCTGAAGGATTCCACTAATGAATGCTCACGGTCTAAAATTGGCTCTGGTTAAAGTACAAGGCTCTTTAAACTGTAAGCTCTTTGGACCACAGGGTGAAAGTAAAGCACTTCTTTCCAATGTAATGGCGCTTGGTGCACCTTAGCTGCGTGTGACATGCACAAATCTTCATCAGAAAATACAACAAACATATAGAAAGGGACGCCTTCACTGCCAACAAGTCTAGTCCTTCTTGTGTCTAATCTGTATGCCCAAAGTATGCATAAACTTCATAAAGAAAGAAAGCTGTTGAAGAAAACTAGACAGATAGATGGACAGACAGATGACCAGAAAACATGACAGAGGGAAAGAGAGAGAATGAGGGGGGGACTTGCCTTTACGAGGGACTTTACTGCTGCTTGACGCTTGATCTGTGGTTGACTCCAGAGGCCGCTTCATCACACACAGTCCAGACACTGCGGTTTGGGCTACACACACACACACAAACACACACACACACACACACACACTCAGAAGAAGGCTAACTGCATAGGCAACACTGCCTTCTAAGCAGAGTGAGAAGAAAAGCATAATTTAATTAAAAATTAATTTCACGGATATATCAGATCTGCAAGCAGCATGATGAAGTGCTGTGTGTTTGTGTGTGTATGTCTGTCTTACAGATGAGTGTGTCGCTGTACATGTGCCCCACTTTAGGTGACAGGCGGTTCATCCCCAACACTTTGTGGATCTGTCCAAACGCCATGAGTCGTAAAGCAAACTGGGAAATAAAAGAGATCACTTACAGCTGTGCAGGACATCATCACTCACCTGTCTGTTATAATACAGCACGACCGACACACCCCCTCACACACACACACACATCACACAACACACGCTAGTCACACGCCAATCAATCACACAACAAATCACACAAGCAGTGCTCAAGCCTTCAGGAACAGGCTCCACCCTCCATAATTTCTGATCTGTGATCTGCTCCTGAATTAAAGTATGCCCTTGAGAGAGAGAACAATCCCAGTGCATTCTGGGTAAGAGTTGTACCTGTGCACTTTGGGTAATGTCCTCCCTCTGCTGGGGGGTGAGATAGCCACTCGCATCCACACCTTCCCTCTCACAAGGGTCAGAGATACCAGGACCATCTGTGCACGCACACACGCGCAAACACACACACACACACACACGCACACACATTATGCACACTTTATATACACTGTATACACATTTTATACACAAAAATCATTCCTGATATGAGAACTGGGTGGCTTTTCTCCACATGACATTCTCTTCAGGGGAACAACTATATCAAGTGTGTGTGTGTGTGTGTGTGTGTGTGTGTGCGCCCTCCAGTGGAATATTACCCTCCAGTAATATTCCAGATGCAACACACTCCAGCACTCTCCTCAGAGCCTCTCCTGGCCCCATTGGTCGATCATTGGTTGATATCGCTCTCTCACACAGCAGCTCCAAAACCTGCGCACACACGCGCGCGCACATACACATTATGCACACCTTATATACACTGTACACACATTGTCTGTTTGCACACACACTAATATGCAACTACACAATGCTAAAATGTTACAACAGGGACAATTTATACAAATACCTACACCCCCCCACACCCACACCTCCAAACACCCACATCCACGATACTCACCCATCCTTTGAGCGGGGCCCAGGTGGGGACACGGGTACACAGATCTCTCAGGATGCGGATGATGATCACACTTGAGTACAGGTTGTTAATTTTAGCCTATGAATCATCCACACCGCACATGCACGCACGCACGCACGCACGCACACACGCACACACAAACACACACACACACACACACACTTCATTACCCTGCTGGGGCACTCTCTCTACACACACCCACTAGTACATACTCATCACACTGTATGACCAACACAGATCTGTCTGCCTGTCTATCCATCGGTCTGTTTTCCTGCTGTGTTTAGCTTTCGTCCATCTGTCTGTTGGTCTATTTATCTTTGTCTACCTGTCAATCTATCATGATTTGAACAGAGAGGATTTTCCCAAGGTGTTTAAACAGTATAGAGAGCATGAGGGTAGCCGATCTGAGTGTTAGTATGCATACTTATTAACAGAGTGTGTGAGGTGCTGTGATTTGAGAGGTTACAAAACTATGTCACTGCATCACTGAATCACACTCCACTGCGTGCGAATGCGCTTCCATTTTGCAAGTCAGGAGTTTGTCAGGTATGTCACAAAATAAGTTTACAGTTATTCCACTCTTATGGAAAGATACAATCTTTCTGTCCTCTCAAAACACAAGATCAACAACAATTTTGGCATAAATTAAAACGTTATATCTGGATTGTGTAAAGCTGCATTGTTGACAACATGTCTGTTAATAAATACACTCACTAAACCCGGTCCACACATTCCGATCGGCCGCCCTCACGCTCTCTATTAACAATTCTACTTCATTTCCCTACTTTTAACTGTCTTTCCATACAGGTCAGGCTGGAACAAACCATTCCAGAAGGAGGAGAATAAAAAACACCTTCATCTAGTTTGTCTTTCTGTACATCTTTCTCCATCTACAGGCTCTCAGTGTACACAGTTCTATTTGAGTTGAACGTCCACATCTTTCAGTTTTCTTAAAAATGCACTTTGTGAATGTTTCAACAGTCAAATACTTTATTAATTTACCTCATGTTAATTTACGTTAGAGGTCGTTAGATTATAAAGCGAGGTGCAAACCTGGAACCACTTGGCGTGGCGCAGAGACGCGAGAGACTCCAGGCATTTGTTTGTGTCCAGAGCGCCGGGCGGAGCTTCTATCAGACCACAACACAAGGCACAGTTTGACCAAGGGGCACTCAGACCTCTTCTAGGGGGCGGAGCAAACATACTTGGAGCTCATGGGGGTGTGGTCAGTTTTACACGAGGCGCTATTAGGCAGGAGTTAAATGCGTACAGATGCAGGCCCCTACGCACACAATAGTCCACACGCTGTTTAAATACATGGGACACTAAGACCTTTGTGGTGGTGAATTTGGGTCAAGGGGGTGGCCTGGTCATCAGCCACACTCTCATTGAAACCCACCCAAAATATGAATGCTGATTTTGCTGAATTCTGAATTTTTTTCCCTTTTGGGGAAATAAAAATGATAGATATGCTCAACGAGGCCACGCCCTCTTGTCAGAGACAGTGTCCCGCCCCCTCTAGTGTTTAAAATGATTTCCCCACTGTTTGTAAGCAACTTTTAACCAGCGTGTGCATCATTGGCTAAAGGCTGCATATATTATCAGCATTATGAGACCTGCCCCCAGAGTTTAGTTGCTCCACCCCTCCAAGAGTCCAAGAGCTTCCGGTTGGTCAAAACTCCACCGCCCCTAAAAACTCACACACTTTCAAAATCACAAGTGACAACAGGAAAATATCTGATTTAAATTTCACAATTTTTCGCAAAAACAGGGTGAACGCTGCAGCAAAACCTGGTGAGTGAAACAAACCAATCAATCATTAAAGAATGAACCAATAACCAATAAATTTATCATTATAGGGATGATATATATAAATCCCAACATTCAGCATTAACATATCTCAAAGCTGTATTTATTACAGCTTAATATTATGTTAACCCTGTGTTCACATCAGAAAAAGGCAATGATCAAACTGAACTGATTGCTTGGGGACGTAGCCTGATTTGTGATATTCGGATAAGAAATGATCGTAGCAGCGTGGTCATTCCTGACAACACTGCTTTAGCTTTCCCACTGAGACACAATGCTGGAATATCAAGGAATTTTACTCCCAACTGATAACATCCTAACAATATTCACACACCTCCCTTGCTTCTGTTCTTTTATCCCTCCATAATGCAAAACTCACAATTTGCTGTTAGTGAAAACTTTCTCTGCTTTCCCTGTCTCTTTCATCTCCTCACACATGCAGTGTTTCCTTTTAGAAAATGCAAATCAAGTACATAAATTAAATAAATGATATAATTGCAAAATGGCTTCAATGTAGTTTTAAACAGAATCAACTTAAACAAGAAAAAAACAGCAGATGGAAAATGTCTCTGTAAATACAGGACATAGTTCTCCACCTGCTGCACTCCTAATTGTGTGTGTGTGTACGTGTGTGTGTTCTAGTAATCATCCACACAACGTACTATGATCTTCAAAGTGATCAGACAGCTGTCCTTCATTGGCACAGATCTGAAGGACTGTATCATCTCTACAGGATTCATTGCTAATTTATATACAGTGGGAGGAGCTTGGCAATTGCATGGCACCCCCAAGTGTGAACACAGGGGATGAACTAGGCTTGTGCAACATAGGATTTCCTTTGTGATAAGCGATTAATTGTCTAGAACCACCATCCTAAAAAATGACATGCAAGCAATGCACTTCCCTTTCACGGGTTAAAACGAGTAATGGAGTGTGTGACTCTCAGCTAGATCATTCTGCAGTAATGTGCAGTAAACTTGGAAAAAAATCAATAATAAAATTAAACTTAATTTTTGATATAATCCATTTACAAGTCAATTTTCTGACCACATGGCCAACATTTTCACTGGAGATATGCGGAATGGTGCAAGAAAGCAAAAGAAACTTTTTTTAAACGGTGCATTTAATCACTTTCTAATTATCACTGTTACCATTATTTGCTAAGCACTTCGATGCAGGCTGATGTATTTTGGTCAACAATGCCGTTCATTTTTTTTTGTTATTTTTGAAGGCATCACAAATAAATATAAAGATAATGACTAATATTTGATAAAAATACACTTCTCTAATGTGAACTAACTCAAACTGTTAAACTATAGTGAACCTACACAGAATGTGGAAAGTGAAACTGTACTTGGAATATTTTGATGTCTTAAAGAGGATTAAGTAGTTATATCACACAAGCCAAGCCAAAACACAATTTAAAATACTTATTAACTCACTTCATTGTTTTTGCTGCAAAGCAACCCCTTTAATTAATTTTTTTTTTTTTTTACACGCACGCCTGCAAGAGTCATTAAACTGCGGAAGATGGGGTGTGTTTGTATCTGTGTGTGTCTGTATTTGTGTGTGTGTGTGTGTATGCGCATGTGTGTACCTTTGGCTCGCCCGCATTCCACCCGCTCCCTCACGACAGGGGATGTGAGATGGATCTTCATGTTGAGCACCGGTTCTTTTACAGTCCGCACTGTTACAGCAGCTTCCTCAACTGCTGGAGTGATCACATAGTCGCCCTCCATCTGGTCCTAAACACATACACATACCCACAAACACACATCATGAGGTAATTGTGTGTGTGTGTGTTTTTAAGGGGGTAAGAGCAGGGGAATTATGGGGCTGCTCACCGTCATCACTTCCTGAAGTTTGGTGGTGATAGTGTTCAGTACTTTGGATGTTGGTCGGTCACTGCAGAGCATGACGAGCTCCAGGTCCATATCCTGCTTCAGCAACAAACCCTTCGCCACCAAACCCACTCTCCGTACCCCCTGCAGTTTATTACCCCCACTGTAACACAAACAAGAACACACACATGAACACCAAACCTCCTCTCTGTACCCTATGCAGCACTTATTAAACCCATGGGTGATGTTCTGTATAATCCATAGAGAATGACGTCACTGAACAAAACACTACTGCCCACTTGTGTCGCGTTCACCTGATAACGATTCCACCTCCAGCTCACCTCAGAGCATCTTGTCTATTCAGCCAGTTAGCGACAGTCTTCAGTCCGTTCTCTATGTGGGACACCATGTTCTGCACGGCCTGCAGTTCCTCTGCACACGGATACACACTTGCATGTTTGGCCTTAACGTGGCGATCCTCAATGACAAACAGCCGCTGAGGGAGCAGCTTCTCCTGTTAATACACAGTTTTTAAACACACACGGAATAAAGTTTAACATGTGTAGAGAATGTCCCATTCCCTCATAGTAAGAGCTCTCAAATGTCCAGTAACAACAACAACAGTGGTGGACACTGCGGTGGTGTTTAACTCACAGGATCAGGAGGAGGAACTTCAGTTTCTCTCTGGTTCATCTCAGCCACACAGGCATGGTACTGCTGCAGTCTATCTTCATAACACACACACTCATACCAGTACCGCAGTTCCTCATACCTCACACACACACACACGCGCGCGCGCATATAAACACCACCGAAATATTACATTGTTATATTAATTGTGTAAACGGTGGGTGTGTTTGTTACCTGTTGCAGTCACGTGGGTGGAGTGTGTGTCCCTCCTGAATCAGGGAGTCCCAGTACAGCAGCTCGTCATAAGCCTCTTGTTCGTCCCACACACACTGCATGATGCACTCACTCACTAACTCTTGAACACCTGAAATAAACGGTTTTAATACGTTTATAATCACTGTATCATCACGCTGTACACGCCCCTATGAATGAGCCGTTACCATGGAAACCATACCGTATTAAAAGGAGCGCATTAATATAAAGCTGCACTGCAGTCACAGCTGCTGGTAGAGAGGACTAATCAACACCTTCTGACCAATCAGAGTCCAGAACTCAGCCGCGTGCTGTAAATATAGTTCAAGCACTTAAACAGCGATAATGCTTCTTAGTTAGCTTAGCTACCTAGCATCCAAGTCAGTGTTGGGTTAAGTGTAACAAAGTGATCAAAATATGTTTTAAATTATTTCTGTAATTGTTGTAATTATTATTTCTGATATTTGATCCTTGAACGATTTAATGGCCTGCGGTCAAACGCTCGAGAAGAATAAATCATCGATTTTAATAATGTGCTAAATCAAAAATGATCTTTCCAAAACGTAATGATCAGAATCATAAGTAAAAAACACCCATGTCTGTGATAAATCCCAAACTAAAACGCTGTTTTATTATTTTTTTCCCATATGATTTCCATAATAAACTCACCTCACTGTGGAAAGGAACGCAGCGTTTGCGGTAAAAATAAAATAAAATAAAAAAGCGATGATATACTTCCGAGAGGTCAAGCCCAGCTTCCGGGGCAACCCCCGTATATAACCAATAGAAAAGCAAGGAATCCTTTACTTCCCCTCCGGAACCGGAAGTACAGAACTAGCAAATTTCTGACTTGCTTCCTGACAACGCCGCACGAGCGCCATAAACAAATCAAACAAGAATAGTGTAATGGTGCATAACAACCACTTTAATAACAACTAATGTAAAGAAACTCGGTTTTTTTCCTTCCCAGATGTGAGCGCGCGCTCCCACCATCGCTTTTCCTATTTCCCGTGACGCGCACCTCTACATCCGGGCAACTGTCCTAAAACAAAATCAGGCGTAAATTATTTAACTTCCCTCATAAATATTCATATTATAAACACTTCCATAACTGTCTTTCTCAAATACTCCCAAACACTCTCATTAATACACACAAACAAACACAGCTGTGACCTAAAGTTGTCTCTCATTATTTATTTATAATGTTAGCATTTAGAGACCACACATACACAGGTGTGTAGCAATGGAGATTTGTTGTCTGGATGTACATATAACACTGAGTGAATTAAACACCTCAAACACCATGTTGGTCTAACAGAGGATTCATCTCACACTGTATAAAACACTTTTCTTTTAAAATCATCTTCCACAAGGTGAGGGTAAAAATTCACAGCATGAAAGAAGGGTAGTGTACATTCAGATGGTGCTCCCTTCTTAGGCATCCTGAGTAGTGTTCATCACATCACTACAATCAACCCTATACACTGGTCTTCCTTATTTTAAAAAAGGAAAGAAAAGTTATAAAAACATTATAAAATTAAAATCACTGCGTGTGGAGCTGCTCCACCTCCCTACACAGCCTGGCCAATCAGCTGAGCAGATTCTGAATGTGTCAATATGGGGGCAGGGCTATGGGCATGATCCGATTTGAGATTGAGGATGTGATGTCGCAGATGGATGAGCCAGTCTTCTTGCACAGAGAGGGGTCCACTGAACACCTGCTCACAGAACCTACACACACACACACAAACAAACAAAATCATACACGACTATATGTGTGCATATGTGATGTGCATAGGTGTGCGTATGTTCAGCTCACCTGCACTTCAGCGAATAAATCTTTCCCACCACTTTAACCAAGCTGGTTTCAGGTGGGCGGGGCACCAAAGAGGGGACATTACCAACACGCTTCAGAGACTCCGCCCCCTCCATTCTGACAGGGAATAGTTTAGGAGGCCGACAGTCAGAACCTGCAGAGAGTATAAACACACACACACACACACACCCACAAATAATATACCTTTAAAATATACTTAAATTAGAAAGAAAGCTATGGCAATAAGACTATTAAATATTTGACCTTTCTGTGACCTTGACTCAGGGTTAATTAGAAAATTATTTAAATCCTATAACTGTTCAACCAGTTGGTCTTGAGCAATCATGCTAACGAGAATCTAATGAGTGGACAGACACACAGGCGACCTGAAAACATCCCGCCTCCATCACCTCGTGATAGACGAATAAAAAATAGTGGCAAAGTCATAAAAACAAGGGTATAATGTAATGACACACACACCCACTGTAATTCACATTTGACTCAGACTCTACTTGGTATACTTACAAAGAAGACACTAACATTCTACTAACTCACCATTATTCCCCACCCTAACTAGTGCACTAGGAAGCAGGGAAATATACAGTACAAAGTGTATCTTGCTAATATTAATTACTAATGTGTAATTAAATCTGAACAGGCAATGAGGTCACTGTTTTTTCCTTACCATTGTGAACTGCTGAGTGGGAAGCAGGGTGATGGGATGACAATTTCCTATGGGATGAGGAAGAGCAAGAGAGACCCGTCCCAGTTTTACCCTGCCGAGCTGCAGGAGAGGGGCGACTTACAGCGGACCGGGCGGAGTCAGCATCTGAGGAGCGGACTGGAGAGCAGACACGCCTCTGTCTCCCACAAACACACACACAGTTTCAATCTTTGTTGTATTTCTATATTTGATGTGCATTTTATATTTTCACTATATCTGTGTGTGTGTGTGTGTGTGTGTGTGTGTGTACCTTGCGAATGTGTGGTAATGTTCCCTGCATGTACAGCTGATGAAGGGCAGCCACCTTCTCAGGCTCTCTGCTCATCCATTGGCTGAGGACAGCAATTGGCGATTGGCTGGAGCTCCATTGCTCCCCCTGCTGGCGGAGGTGAGCCCGTGCATGACTGGCTAATGCCTTCCTGTTCTCAAAATCAAATCCACACAGCTCACATGTAGCCTCCCATGCTGCACACCACACACACACACACACACACACACACACACACACACACACACACACACACTAACTTAATTCTTTCCACACACTCTTCATCCATGACTCATTAATAAGATCAGTGGGTGGGCAGTGCAGTGGCAAATGTAAATTGCTCTGGATAAGGGCATAAATGAAAAGACCTCAAGAAACTTAGTGTGAGACTACTGGGACACAGTCTCTCATCTCAGTAGGGCTCAACACTCTGCATTCTGGCATGCTTATTCGTCTTCTGCCGCTTAATCCTGTTCAGGGTCGCAGGGCGAAGCTGGAGCCAATCCCAGCTGACATCGGGTGAGAGGCGGGACACACCGTGGTCAGGTCGCCAATCCACCGCAGGGCGACACACAGAGACAGACAACCATTCACACTCACATTCACACCTACGGGCAATT
>JAQMCW010000035.1:28615820-28629579 GCA_030068335.1 Chrysichthys cranchii | reverse complement strand
GGGAGGAAACCGGAGTACCCGGAGGAAACCCACATGGACACAGGGAGAACATGCAAACTCCACACAGAAAGAAAGGCACCCAGGCCGACCCCGGGGATCGAACCTAGGACCTTCTTGCTGTGAGGCGACAGCGCTAACCACTCAGCCACCGTGCCGCCCAAGTGCAAAATTTGAGGTGTGTAATTATCACTGCCCCCTTATGGTGACACAGTGTTAGTAAACTGATACTCACATTCTTGCCCACGTCGTCCTTGGAACTGATCAGGTCCTCCATCTCAGCCCGTAAGGCTTTGTTGGCTCTCTCAAGCTCCTCACGTGCGTCCTGTGCCTCTTCCAGTGCCCTCGCTAGGGACAAGGCCTTTGTCTCCTTCTCTCGTGCCTCTGCCTCGGCCCGGTCCCTCTCTTCTGCGTACTTACATGACACACTCTTCTCCTCCGCAAGCATCTGAACACATGTCAAACATCACCGGTGTGTTAGAGTGACAGACATACACGAACAGACACACTCACACACCAGCAGACAGTCAGGGTGAAAAGTGCACCTGGTCAAATTTCTTCTGCTTCTTTTCCAGGTTGGAGACGAGCTGTCTCTGGTTGTCTAGATCCATGAGAATGTCCTCCAGCTCCTGCTGCAGTCTGTTCTTGGTCTTTTCCAATTTCTCATAGGCGGCAGACTTCTCCTCCAGCTGGGTGTTTGATGCTTCCAGGTCTTTCTGCAGACGTTTCTTACCCTCCTCGAGCAGCTCCACGTTTCCTGACATCTCATCCAGCTTCTTCTTAAAGTCTGATAGCTGGGACACAAATCACCACAGACAACGTTATGAGACAATCACAGACACTTGTTCTCACTTTCATCTCACTTCTCATCTCCCTTTATCCTTATGTTAACCTTGTGATGTTCACCTTCACCTCAGTGTCATCTTCTGTTTCCCTGCTTCCTTCTGTGCTAGGTCCTTCTTCTTTCTGAGCCACTGAGTTCAAAGTGCTCTGATTACTTATTCCCTTGTCTCTGTACTGTATGTCCTTATTCTGTTTTCTGTCTTGTGTCTGCACTTGTCCTTGTTACCTGTATGAGTTACCTGTACCTTCCTGTATGCTTGCCCCATTATAGACTACAAATATGTTAGAGACACTGGGATATGTGATACTCCACTATGGTGCAGTATTATGGTGTAGGTGATGATCTGACCTGGATGTTGAGGGTGGAGACGTGTCTCTCAATGTTCTTCTTGGCATCACTTTCCTCATCCAGCTGCTCCTGTAGGCTGTTCCGTTCATCCTCCATCTGACGCAGTTTAGTGGAAAACTGCAGTTTCTGACGCGTCTCTTCAGCCAGCAGCTCCTACACACACACACACACACACACACACGCACGCACACACACAAATCAGAATCTCAGAATGCTCGCTAGAGCACCACACCAGGGATGCTTGTGGTGAAAGAATGTGTGTGGAGTGTGTGGCGTGTGTGTGTGTGTGTGTGGAGTGTGTGGCATGTGTGTGTGTGTGTGTGTGTGTTCGTACCTGTGTGTCTTGAAGCTGAGAGCTCAGGCTGGCCACATCTTTATTCAGTTTAATGTTCTTCCCCTCAGCCTCATTTAGCAGGTTGGTGACGCTCTCTAGCTCCACCTGTAAACACACACCTTCTTAGGTACAGTAGGAACTACACATTGTTTAAGACCATTTCTCATTCTGCACTCTGTTCAGGAGGAGGTTCTCTCAGTAGACAGTGTTTTTGGGACAGAAAAAGCTCGCTTTAACACTTTCTTTTCTTGTTGTTGTGTTTACAAACTGTAGTCTGGGTATCATGGCCTGGTTTATGTGTTATAATAAACAGGTAATGAGGATGTGATGATGCTGGTGTGTGTTTGGGACTCACAGTGATTTTGGACACTCGATCTCCAAGCTCAGCTTTCTGTTTCTCACTGTCATTGAAGCGGGACTGCAGATCTCCTAACTGTGCCTCTACTTTCTTCCTCTTGTGTTCCACGTCCTGTTTGGCCTGAGAGAGTGAGCGGATCTCCACCGTTAACTCTGATGTCTCCTTCTCCAGTGCCTGCTTTGCCTTCTCCAGGTTTGTCTTCACCTACAAAAGGAAAAAAGGACAAAAAGTAACATGAGCAGGAAATTAAATCACAAAAGCAGCTATCAGAACTGAGCTGATACAGTAAGGAGCAGGCTCTTAAGATGGCCAAGGGAACTTGTGCAAGGGGAAGATGATAAGGGGAAGTGTTAGACACCATAGTGAAATGCAGGTCTCATACCCTCTTGGCCTGTTCCAGCTGTTCTGTGAGCTCTTCCACAGCCTGCGTGTGTTTCTGTCTCATCTCCTGCACCTGAGCTTCATGGTTTCGGCTTTCCTCCTCTATTGCTCTCTTCAGCAGGGTCACTTCCTGTTCACGCTTTGCCCTGTAAGAAGTACAACACTGTCAGGTGACACTATACCTCCTCTGAATAAGTAAATACAGGAAAGAATTATTTATATCTATACTATAATACTATATAATTTTTTATATCCAACTTGCAAAAGAATATCACTATTTTTGGGCAGGGCTCTGCCCCAGTGCATTCTGGGTAGGTCATATGATGATGGACCTCCAGTTAAGCATTCAATCAGTTTTATTATTACAGATTAATGAATAATTATGTATAACGATGAAGTGCTGATGATGCTACACTAGCCTCAGCTCCTGCTGTGTGGCCGTGGTGTCCAGCGTGTCCTCCAGCTCAGACTTGAGAGCCTCCAGCTCCTCCCCCAGGTCTCTCTTGGTTTTCTCTGCTTTGTTTCGGGCAGCTCGTTCTGAGTCCAGGTCCTCCTGAAGGTCTGAGATGATGCCCTCCAGCTCACGGATCTTCTTCAATGCATTGTTCTTCTGTGCTGTCTCGTCCTCCAGCCTGCAAACATACACAATTATTTTAAAACATGAGACTTCCTCACTTCATCTCAGTTTCTCTAATCACCATAAAAATCATACCGATATTTCCATGAGAGTATTTGGGCTTAATTACAGTTGAGAGTAAATGTGTGCGGTGAGCTGTGTATGTCATAGTGCTCAGACATTGCAATCTAGACAATAGCGAGTGGAGAGGGTGAAGTGAACAGGGAGAAGGGAACAGGGAGCAGGGAACAGGGAGTAGAGAACAAGGGGTAGAGAACAGGGGGTAGGGAAGAGGGAGTAGGTGAAAAGGGAATAGGGAGTGGGGAACAGGGAGTGGGGAAAAGGGAGTAGGGAACAGGGAGTATGGAACAGGGAGTAGGGAACAGGGAGTAGGTTGTGTGTGTCACCGTGCGAGTGCAGCCTGTAGCTCCTCTTCCTTCTTAGCGAGTTGAGCCTTTAGCTCAGCGATCTGCGCCTGCAGGTCTGCAATCTGTTCCTGCATGTCATTGGACTCTGCCTCCAACTTCCTCTTCAGCTTGTCGAGCTCCTGACGTGTCTTTTCTTCCTTCTTCAAACGCACTGCAGGTCAACAGGTCAACAGGTGAACACCACAATCTAATATTAGCATTATTTGTTATTAGTATTAGTACACCTTCCGTTCACCTTCCAGCTCTGAGATCATGGACTCGTGCTTGTTCTTAAGCTTGGTCAGATTTTTAGATTTCTCCTCTTCTTCAGCCAGATTAGCACTGAAATCAGCAACACGCTCCTCTAACAGCTTCCTCTCCGACACACACACACACACACACACACACACACACACACACACACACACACACACACACACACACACAAGTATGTGAAAATGTTTAAATGTGCAGTCGTACAGATGGTGGTTGAGCGGGCTCGAACCAGGCAGAGTGTTAGGACAAAGCCGACTGTAAGGATCACACCTTCAGCAGTTTGTTGTTCTGGTCCTCCATCACCAGCACGTCATCCTCCAGTTTCTTGATCTTTCCCTCACAAGTGACCTTCTCCAGCTGCAGCTTTTGCCGTGCATCCTCCTCCTCTTCTAAGTGCTCCTCCAGTTCCTGAATACATCACCACCATCACCATCACCCATACAGACTAGCACACACTCCTCCTGCTCATCACACACACAAACCTCTGGTCCTGAGAAAAACATATGCACTGACACTTGTGGTAATCAGGTTCTCCTCCACTCATAAGAGGAGATGCTCATTGTGATTGCAGACATTTGGATAGATCAGTTGTAATTAATAGAACAAATATTTTTGTAACACACCTGGATCTGCTGCTGCATCTTCTTCTTGTCGACCTGCAGGGTGGCACTCCGCTCCTCCTCCTCCTCCAGCCGTGCCTCCATTTCATGAAGGATTTCCTCCAGCTCCTGCTTCTTAGCAGCTAAACGCACTCGCATCTCCTCCGCTTCGGCATAAAGCTCAGTCTCAGCTTGGAGCTGCTCCTGCAGAGCGTTCCTGTCCTCCAACAGCTAAGGAAAACAGTAATATAAAGAATATGTAAACTACAGCATCACAAGTGCATCATCTGCTCTGTTTTAAACATGTGTCTCTAAATATCTGACCTGTAGCTGTGTTCAACTCCTTACCTGTGTGTGTTTCAGTGTAATGTCTTTCAACTCCGTCTCAAACTTCTGTGCTGAATCTTTGGCTTTCTGAAGCTCTTCCTCTTTCAGACCTAGCTCCTCCTCCTGACGTGTCACCTGGAGTAGAGGCTTCACCTGTAATAGGTAAACCCCCCATACTTAGCTCAGGCAAACACACATATATATGGCTCATCGTGCAACAAGAAAACTCACTTCTACATCTAAGTTCATTAAACACATGTTTAGGTAGTCTTAAACATCTTAAACAGTAGTGTGGAGTTTGGCTTAAAATGTTTAAATATTCTGAAAAGTCAAATAGCAAATGGGGTCAGGTCTAACAAAC
The DNA here is from genome assembly GCA_030068335.1 of Chrysichthys cranchii. Lineage (NCBI taxonomy): Eukaryota > Metazoa > Chordata > Actinopteri > Siluriformes > Claroteidae > Chrysichthys > Chrysichthys cranchii. The sequence continues at coordinate 28,624,731 of JAQMCW010000035.1, read as the reverse complement.
ACACAAACACACCATACCTTAGTGAAGAGTCTCCACCACTGCCAGTTCCTGAGCTTCAGATAAGCAGCACAGTTCCTCTGGATCACTCGCATCGCTGTGAGCTGCTGCTGACGCTTAGCAAATGCCCTACAAACAGACACACACACGCACACACACACACACACACACACATTCAGTCTAACCTGTGTCACAGACACTCTACCATGTGTGGTGTGTGGGCATGGTCCTCACTTTCTGGCGAGGAAGCCACGGGCCTGGGCCTGGAAGGCGATAATAATGACGGTGATCTTGAGGTCACGCTCCTCCTCCAGCTGAGCCAGAACTCCAGTCCTGAAAAAGATCTTACTCTGACCAATTCGGTACAGGTTAGGGTCCAGGTCCAGGTGCTTAATCTACAAGAGGAAGAAGGGTGGGTTAAAGCAGAACAATAAGCACTGTGGCTAATTCCTTATATAATTCACTCCACAACTTCCTGTGAAAGCTCTGCTGAGGTCTATTCCATTTCTCTCTATATCTATTTTTCTGCACAGCAGTTGTTACTACTGCACTGTCACTTACTTACTACCGTTTACACAATTCTATTTACTTTATAATGTATATTTCTATATTTATAATTGTGACCCGTGCTGGCATAATGAGTCGGAACACGCGTAGGCGAATTATGAGCTAAGAGGCAAAACATGGTTTCGGTCGAAATGAGATTCTCTCAAAAATGAGTCCATAAAGCCCTCATTTATTGATCTCCATAATAAAACAGCAAGTAAAACATCCCAAACTACTTTTATTTTAAGGTGTTGATCATTATGTTCATGCGTATGTCTTATTATAATTAATGCTTTGTTGTAATATTCCATGATAAATCCGTGTTTTTCACCGCGTGCTCGCGGCGAGACGGGGGAATCCCCCTACCCATGTTTGGTATCGTTGTGAAGCGTAGTTCCTCTACTTCCTGATAACACACATGGAATTCCCAGTGACGCTTTTATGAACCGATGGAAAGCGAGTTTCCAAATACCATCAGACGTGGTCGACTTCAGTTGGATATAACTTTTTTTTTGTCTGATTTCAACAAACCAGGCCTCATTTTGAAGGGCTTTAGATGGACAATGTGGAAGTAAGAATAACTCACTTTGGAAAATTTCCTCATTCCGACTCATTATGCCAGCACGGGTCACAATTGTTTGTGTAGTGTCTGATCTTACAGAAGCAGGTGTAAGTGATGGTGGCAGTAACTCACCATCAGTATGCAGGCCTGTTTTCCATCCATGAAGCCTTTTGGAATGGCGCTGGCTGCCAAAATCTCATACCTGAACATCACAGTAAGAACAATAAACTTTGGGAGCAACAGATGCACTTATTTTATCAGTGAATAATTAATTAATTACTTATTCAGTCAATATTCACATTCATCTAACATACTGATTAGAACCATTGCTAAAGTCAGACATTTTATAGTGCAGTGTCATCCTGTGTGTGTGTGTGTGTGTGTGTGTGTGTGCCTCTGTCGGAACTCCTGGAAGACGATGCGGTTGGGGAAGCCCTGTCTGCAGATCCTGATCCCCTCCAACACACCGTTACACCTGAGCTGCTCCAGGACCAGATGAGCATCAAGCTTACCTGCCTGTAGATCACACACACACACACACACACAGGTCAGCACAACACCACTAAGAGTATAATATATCTCACATGGATTAATTGTACCTATCAGCACTTTATTCCACTGAGAGTCCATATTTTTCTGCTATCATGTGTTATATCCTTTATGTTATATTATATTTTTCTTTTTCTGTTTCTCTCCAAAAAAATTCTGATTTACATTTATTCTTTTTTGTCACTGCACATGTGTAAAAAGCATTTCACTGCACATTGTACTCTGTGTGTGTGTGTGTGTGTGTGTGTGTGTGTGTGTGTGTGTGTGTGTCAGAGACCAATAAAATTTGTGTTGCCGGGATGCAATGATAGCACTTTAATATTTTCAATAAAATACAAATATTAGAGCTATGACCTGATACTGATCATGTACTGATCCCACACTGATCTGATACTAATTCCATTCTGAACCCATACAAACTTCACCCTGATCCTTTCCTGATCCCAAATCGATCCCATATGAATCCCAAATTCATCAAAAAAGTAAATCTTAAATGATCCCTGACTGATCCCACTGATCCCACCCCTGAATCAATCTGACACTAACACTCCTCCCTGGATCATGTTTGTTGGAAGAGTGTGTGAGATGGTTATTCTGTGGGTGTGGCATTCTCTGGGAGAGAACACACCCTTTTCTCATGATTGGGGATGATGCAGCGCACGAAGTTGGGCTGTGTGTTGTGAAGCGTGGTCATCAGTTTGGCGAGAGACTCTTTGTAGAGCTGACCCACAGTACGGAACATTCCTTTCTTTGTCTTAGAGGAGCTTGGCATGGAGCTATCTGACATCTTTGCGAGTGTATCCAGTCCCACCACACGGTCCACTAAAAGGGGAGAGAACGGAGGAGTTCATACTTAATATCTATATATGGCAGTACAATGGTAATGTGGGTTCTGATACAGTTACCGAGGACTGCTGTTTACCTTCCTGTTTATTTGCTTACAGACTGCATGTCTTAGGAATTAAAATGTGTAATTTGCATCACTGACCCATGACTGCACAACTCATCGTCTGTGTTGGTGTCTAAAAGCCCAATCTGTTATATACCCAACACAATTACAAATGATTCCATACAGAGGTGTAGTTGAGGTACGCAGTCAGTTAGGGAGCTGCATTAAATGCTCATAAAATAATTATGAACATCTATCTTTATATTTTTGCTGTTTATGATGGACGAAGTCAGTCATAAACTGATGTAGACTGAAGCAGACTGCTAGTAAAAAACTTAAAATTACAACTAAATTGCTAAAATGCACCTAATTAAAGTGTTTTGTGTGTACTTTTTGTACTGTTGCAGTCACACTTTGGAATTGCCGATTTGCAGCTTTACTGCGGACTCACCGTCCTTCCACAGATCCTGCACAAAGGGACTGGATGAGTTGTTGAGCAGTGCAGTAACGTTATCATTCAGGGGGTCCATGTTCTTTGTCAGCCATGCTACAGCATTATAGTCCACCTGCATCACACACACACACACACAGCCACACACATAGTAAAAACTCAGAGAAACTCACACACCACAGAGAAAAGAGACAGCCATTCAGATGATTGCTCCACACACCCGGCCAGCGTAGTGCAGCACAGAAAACACGGTTTTGTCCTTCAGCTGCTTGGTTTTGGCGAATTTCAAATGATTAGCATGTTGGTTTGTGAGCTTCTCTACAAACGACAGGTCTGTGGCTTTAGGGAACCAACACTCCTCATCCAACAGGGCCAAGATACCTGGGGGATTTGTCTGGACACACACACACACACACACTGGTTACTAAAGATTTGAATTGGTTCAGCTGAGCGGTGAAACACAGTGGACATTATCAAATGCCATGAATATCAGATTCTGGCTGTGATGTGTTTATCAGTGATGCTGAGTAATGCACACTATTGGAGCAGTGTCACGCACATTTGGTCATTAGTCCTGAAATGTTTAGTCAGCTAATTGGTGGTTTTCCCCCAAAATGGGAGCGCGGCACCCAATCGCAAATTGTTCTCATGTATGTTCTCTGATTTTCTGTCAATAGCTGCTGTTGTGGAGCTGAGAAACTGGTGATACTAAAGGCAGAGAGTGGTTACAACACACTCCAGATACCTTTTTCCTTTTCTTGCCTAAACCATGTTCCTCATGAGCATTTAGTCATCGTCCTTATGAGGTCATTGGTCAGTGTGTACACAGAGTACTGTCCCCATGAGGATATCAGCACACACTGACCGGCCGTTCAATGAGCTCGATGCAGGGCTGCAGATCGAGACCGAAGTCGATGAAGTTCCACTCGATGCCTTCGCGCTGATACTCCTCCTGCTCCAGGATGAACATGGTGTGGTTGAAGAGCTGCTGCAGCTTCTCATTAGTGTAGTTAATACACAGTTGCTCAAACGAGTTGTCCTGGAGATCAGTTAACATCACTGTTAGTGTTCAGTCATGATATGAATGTGATATCATGATATGATATGAATGTGACAATGTCATCCTTCACACCTCAAAGATCTCGAAGCCGGCGATGTCAAGTATGCCGAGGAAGGATGCTCCTTGACGTTTGGTTTTATCCAGAGCTTTGTTGACACGTGTGAGAATCCACCGGAACAGACGCTCATACGTTGCCTTTGCTAAAGCCTCCACTGCAAAATCGGCCTACACACACACACACACACACACACATACACACACACACACACACTTAAACATGGCACAAGATGTGTTTAATTGTATTTTTCTGTAATGTTTAAAGACTGGAATGACAGAACGGTGTTCATAATGGTGTTGAGGTGTTACCTGCTCTTTGGTCTGGGCTTTCTGTACGACCTCTCGGCCAACTTTAATGCGCGGGGTCAGGATGGCACGAGTGAAATCTGTCACATTGATGCCAGACAGGTGACAGACCTTCTGTGCAGCTGTGGGAGAGACATTATTTTCATTCTTACCTTCTGCTGGCTTTATATTTATACTTATTTACTTATTTTATTTTTATGTTTGTCTTATTTTATTTTTATTCTATCTATTGGGCTTATACCAGGACCAGGGAATCTAATTTCGTTTCACCTCATGCTTTTAACATGTGATGTAATGACAATAAAGCTCCTTGAATCCTTGAAATTCCTTATCATTTTACACTATTTGTTTGCCTTTGTTTTTATTTTACAAATCAAACGTACTTTATCGTGTTTGGTGAGATGGTGTGAATACTGACCGGTGTTGTCGGGCATGGTGGCCTGCTCCTGGTTCCTCTCTTTTTTAAACTCAATGTTGCCAAGCTGCAACACTGTTGACACCACCTTCAGGATTCCTGATGAAAAAACATGTCTTTAGATTTTACAGTCACTAATATTTATATGGCACTCCTCAGTCAATCTTCTCTTCTCTTCTCTTTCTACAGTGTGTGTCATTACCTGTCCTCTCCTCATCACTGAAGCCCATGATGTTCATTGCTTCCATTGTCTCATTGTACATCTCATCATCCTGTGCCCCTGGGACCTGAACATGTCCCTCTACCAGGAAGCGGTACTTATTGAAGTTCTCCAGCAGGAGTTCCTCTGAGGCAGGACAGCATGGCAGAGAGCACGACATGGAAACACACTATGTCTGTTTGTCCAAGATGAAAGACACACCACGCACTCTGCTGCATTCTCACTATCACACTCCTGATGAGTGTCTGTCTGTCAGACACTTCATGACTTTAACCCTCCTGTTGTGGGTCAAAATGACCCATCTTAAAGTTAAAAAATCTAAAAAAAATTAATTGTTAAAAGTATTTTTTTCATTATGAAACATGGCTCCATTACTGTATTGATCCAGCAGTCAAAGTGGAGGCTAAAAGGGGTCAGAATTGTCAAATACTATTTGTTTCTTTGTAACTGTGAGACATATTTAGCCCCAATCTCACATACACACACAAAGACACACAAACACACACATTTAGTTATTAAGGGTTATTAATAGTTAGTGATGGAGTTAATAATGAGATATAAACAATGTTTATTGTTTTTTGGTTTCCTGCACTTTTGGATAATTAAACATGCCCTGGGTCAAACTGACCCAGGAACATCATTACTGTTCCAGAGAAATCAACATAACAGGAGGGCTAAAGATCTCTGGATCACTCACAGTACATGGCATCATTATGCATCATATCAGGATTGTCTTCACAACTGCCAGAACGAATACCCCCTCACTCCATGCTGAACACGCCCACTCTCCACCCGTAACATGCCCACACTCCATTCTGGACACACCCACTCTCTACACTCCATTCTGGACACGCCCACTATTCACCCTTAACATGCCCACACTCCATTCTAGACACGCCCACTCTCCACCCTTAACATGCCCACATTCCATTCTGGACACGCCCACTATTCATGGCACAAAGATCGCCTTTTCCTTCCTACGGTCAGATAGCCAGGTCTCTGCTAAGATCTTACAGAGTTGGCAGAAATCTGAGTATGGATGCCAGATTAATACCTAACGATGAATCACAGCAAGCCCAGGCTGTGTACAGTCCTGAAAATAAGTATGCCTCTAGCTACAATGAAGGATTTGCTCCCATCCTCATAACTAATGACAATGGCACTGCAATGGGGGTAAATCTGGCACTGTCCCTTGAACCCTTAAGCTTATTAGACTTTAGATACAGAACAGCCTGTATTTTAGACCCACCAATCTTCACTAGAAGAAGAACATAAACACTTCCTCAATTAGGGGCAGGGGTAGTTCAGGGGGCTAAGACATTGGACTACTGCTCGGAAGGTTGGGAGTTCAAATCCAAGCACTGCCAAGCTCCCACTGTTGCGCCCTTGAGCAAGGCCCTTAACCTCAAATGCTCAGTTGTATAAATGAGATAAAAATGTGAGTCGCTCTGGATAAGGGCATCTGCCAAATGACTGTAATGTAATGTAATTAAGAGGTTTGACTAAAAGCCATGAATGTAATAATGTATGCTAGTACCATGCAGGTGTTCTTTGGCTCCTGCCACCATGTAGTAGAAGATGTGAAAAGCTCTTTCTGTTTTGGCCTGTCGGATACAGCGTGACTTTTCCAGCAGGTCTGAGAGCTGTGTTCAGGAAACACACAGTTAGTGACTTGGGATGTTTTTATTTAGGGATTGGGTTTCTTTTAAGTTCAGGATTTTATATATTACTGCATTCCTAGTTGAGAGTTTAGAGTTATGGTTACGGTTTGCGAAGTTACAGCCTGGTCCATAAGTATTAACAGTGCCACACTTTTGGTAATTTTGCCTCTGTTCACCATCACAGTGGATTTTAAATGAATTCAAAAGCCTTAACAAAAATATTGCATTAACCATTTAGGAATTACAGCCAACTACAGCTACAGGCTCAAATGTACTTGGACAAACTGGACAAATAGAATTATAAATATGAGCATAATTTTTAATACCTTGATGCAATTTCTTTGCAGTCAGTGACTGCCTGAAGTCTGGAGCACATGGACATCATTAAATGCTGAGTTTCATCCCTTTGAGATGTTTTGCCAGGATTTACTGCAGCTGCCTTCAGTTGCTGCTTGTTTGTGGGTCTTTCTGTCTTGAGTTTCACCTCCAGGAAGTGAAAAACATGACCAAGTGGGTTGAGTGACAACCAATTAAAAGCATTTCATTTCTTTGCTTTAAGAATCTCTTGATATCTTTCACTTTATGTTTTGGGTCATTATCCATCTGTACTATGAAGCACCAGCAGTTTTGCAGAATTTGACTGAATCTGAGCAGAAGGTATAGCTCTACACCCTTGAAAATTCATCCTGATATTTCTATCAGCAGTCCTATCAACAATAAACACCAGTGACCCAGTTCCACTGGCAGCCACACATGCCCATGTCCACAAAGTTTGTCAGATGATGTGGTATGTTTTGAATCATGAGCCCTTGCTTTCCTTCTCCATACTCTTCTCTTCCCATCATTCACATATGAGTTAATCTTGGTTTTAATTGTCCAAAGAATCTTGTTCCAGAACTGGGAAGGTTTTCTAGCTAAGGCTATTCTGGGTTTTTCTTCACCAAGGAAATAATTATGTGATCCACTTTAGTTGTCTTCTGTGGTCTTCCAGGCTTACAAGCTCACAAGTACATTCCTTCTTTCTGAGAATATACCAAATTATTGATTTGGCCTCTCCTAAAGTTTCTCATAATTTTTGATAGGGCTGCTTTGTGTTTTTAGCCTAATGATGGCCTCCTTCACTTGCGACACCTCGTTGGACTGCACATTGAGAGTTTGCATTAACATCTGCCAAATGCACATTCAGCACTTGGAATCAACTCTAGTCCATTTATTTCTTTAATATGTCATGAAAAAATGAGGAAACAGGCCATAATTTTCCATGAGCCTAACCCTAACTGTTTATCAGTCAGCTGTCTCATTACTAATTCCTAAATGGTTAATGCAATATTTTTTGTAAGACCCTTGAATTGAAAGTTGAAATTCTGTACTTCAATCTCACCTTGATGACTTCATTTCAGATCCGCTGTGGTGGTGTACAGAGGCAAAATAATCAAAATTGTGGTTTTGTTCAAATACTTATCGAACTGATTGTAGAATTTGGTGATTTTGATTAGAATTATAACTCGGGTTTAACAGGTATATTTATGTTTGCAGTCTGTCTCAGTTACACAGTTTAGACTGAAACATTCAGCAATGTTATGATTATGTCAGGTAGTGATTAAGTCTTCAATTTAAATTATAATAACTGATGTGTGTGTGTGTGTGTGTGTGTGTGTGTGTGTGTGTGCGCATGTGTAAGGATACAGGTTTCTATGTTCGCCCCGACGATGTAACCTGTTACATCAAAGTTAATCCGGATGAATTTACCCTGAGGAAAAAGCAAAGGAATTACAGGATGTTGAAGGACATCATAGTTTTACTTCCTGTGTGCTGAAGGAAGTGAACACTGTTTAGGCAGAAACTCACAAATCGTGATGAGTTGTCGTTCTTGATGGTCTTGGCATTACCAAACGCCTCCAGAATAGGATTGGCTTGCAGAAGCTGCTTCTCCAACTCCCCCTACAGGCCAGACAAAGAAAACCAGGGCAAAAATACACACCAAGCACACGTGCGCGCGCACACACACACACACACACACACACACACACACACACACACACACACACACATATTAACATTTTTGGATCTATTCTTAAATTCAGATATAAATAAAATTTATATATTTAACCTTAATGAGCAAAAGATCCTAATAGTTAGCAGTTAACTAACCTTAACCCTAACTAGTTAACCTCTTACAGTAGGTAACGGTGGCTCTA
>JAQMCW010000035.1:28598269-28608804 GCA_030068335.1 Chrysichthys cranchii | reverse complement strand
AGAGAGAGTGAATGTGTGTGTGTGAGTGTGTGTGTGTGTGTGTGTGTGTGTGTGTAAGAGAGAGAGAGAGAGGTGTGTGTGTGTGTGTGTAAAACTGGGCTTAGCATATGCAGCACTTTGTCGCGCTGACACACTAACCGCAGCGTGTGAACATCAGCACAATTCACACACACTGTATCTCGTATGTTATAGTTCATATTTCACTGCTCACATTCAGGACGTTTATCACCATGTTTAAAAACTGTTTTGTCTGATAAAAATAATTTACAATTTTAATCTTTATAGTGTAAATTCCACTTGATAAAGTGTTCTCTAGTGTATTAAACACCGATCTGTAGTGTGGATTTGTGTAAATGACTGTGTTTTATATCAGTTGTAGCTTGCAGTGCTGACCGTCTGATGATTATAAACCTGAGTGTGTGTGTGTGTGTGTGTGTGTGTGTTTGATTAATCTGAGTTCATTAATCCAGTGAGATTCTCAGGCTTTTGTTCAGTGTCACTTCAAGAGCTTTAGAGTTTAATAATGCTGCAGTTGCCTGCACGTGTGTGTGTGTGTGTGTGTGTGTGTGTTACCCTGCATCATGTTCCTGTAGGCATTGTCGGTGATGGAGTAGATGTGTGGAGGAACTTCATGACGTTTCTTGCCCTTGTACATGTCGATGATCTTCTCTGAGTAAATGGGCAGCATTTTATAAGGATTCACCACAACACAGAAGAGACCGGAGTACGTCTACAGACACACACACGCACACACACACACACAGAATTTACTGCTTGGAGAGGTGTTATGTGTTGCTTTGTAGATGTTTAACTTGTTAATGGCTTCTCATGAAATATGTTGAAGATGCACTGAGGGGTGTGTGTGTGTGTGTGTGTGTGTGTGTGTGATGAAGTGGAACTTGGTGTGTGGGTTTACATAGATGAGGCCGGAGAAGTATCTCTCGCGCAGGTTGTGGAGAACAGATGCTTCGTTGAGGCAGGTGAGCTCGGCCATGTCCTCCACCTTACTGAACTTGGGCGGGTTCATCTTCTGGATGTCATCTTTGTTGACGGTGATCTTCTTCCCGTTGTCCACCAGCTCCACCAGCACCTCATCGCCCTTCTCCTCCTTCATGCTGGCTGCCTCGAAGCCATGTTTCTCTGATGGAACCCACACCAGCTTCTTGGCGGCCCAGTCAGCCTGCGCCACCGGGCTGTTGAAGAAGTCTTTTTCAGCAAAGAGGAACTTCTCATCCTCATTCATCGTCTTACTCATCCTACCGTCAGGTCGGGAGAGCTGCAGAGACCAATCATTATAACAAACACTTCAGTACTCTGTGTGCAATATATCACACACACACACACACACACACACACACACACACACACACAGTCTTTATTTCTGTTGAGTGTGGACAAACCAATCTATTATGCAAGCTCTATACAACCAAAAGTATGTGCACCCCAAACTGAAGTGCACACCTGCACAGAGCGTCTCTGTTTGCTGCAGAGTTCCAGTTTTCCTTCAGTGGAACTAAGAGCTCCAAACCCTGCTCCAGCATGATGAGACCCCTGTGCACAAAGGCAGCTACATGAAGACATGGTGTGTTCAGGTGAAGGTTGGAGTGGAAGAACTGGAGTGTCCTGCACAGAGCCCTGAGCTCAACCCTGAACACTGAACACCTTTGGGACGAACTGGAAATGGAGCCTCCTCAACATCCCAACATCAGCGCCTGACCTCACTAATGCTCTTTTAGCTGAATGAACACTAATCCCCACAGACACGTTCCAACATCTAGTGAAAGCCTTCCAGAAGAGTGGAGCTCATTAGAATAGCAAACCCAGGGGAAGACATCTGGAGTGAGACCCTCAACATGGACGTACGAGTCTGACAGTCAGGGGTGCACATACTTTTGCCTGTATAGTGTATCTAAGCTACATGTCTTCCTCCTTTAAAAGCGTGCTAACATTTGTAAATTCTCTAAAAACTCTAATAATTAGGCTTAATATTACACAGTGATGCTGTGTGCGTTATCTGGCTGTGACACTTGGCTTTACAGTTGCTAAAATAAAATTATTAACACGGCATTATCCTCTTAACTAATTTACAAAACAATAATAAAAAACTGTTAACGGGGCTATATTCATGAATTCTGCTAATGAGTGTAATGTGCAGCAATGTGTGAGATGAATTGAAGGAAGATGCTTGATTCATAACACACTTGAAGTTGAATGCAAACTAAACATGCAAAACTGAACGTTTTATTTTATTCCACGAATGACTGAACAGCGTGTCATGTTGTGTATCTCAAAATACACACGTGTCTTCAAAGGGTTCGTGTCACCCAGGCCGCTCGTTACGTGTTTCTTCGTGTTACAGACGCTGAGATAAATCTCATGTGAGAAAACCCCTGAATGATGTGGGGAAGGGGTTAACGCTAGGTTTAGCGTGCATGATCCTGCGGGAATTTGAGCCGCAGGGTTTGATGGGAGATTAATTCAACTCATACACAGCAGCGCTGCTTTAAACATCCAGCGATGCCATCGCCCACTGCAGAATTCCCACAATTCCCAGCGGAGCCCGAGTTTAGGTCTGAGAACTGCAGCTGGGAAACGAGATAGAGGGACCAAACTGTCTCTCACTTCCCCTAAACCCTACACCCTATACCCGAAACAGTAAACCTTACACCCTAAACCATACACCCTAAGCCCTAATCCATGGTGACTGAACACTCCAGCAGGGTGGTGTGTGTATGTTGCAGTCATGTTTCCCGTGGATGTGTAGCGGTGCTGAGGATCAGTCGCGTGCTGTGATGCCCTTATAAGGCCGAGTGAACGTGGAGTTAAACATCCAAGCGTCTGAACGAGCAAACACACTCCTTATAGGGAAGAGTTATTCACCATGAACACACACACACACACACACACACATAGCATTTATCCTGAAATGATAACACAGGAACGGCAAAATGGTGGAGGAGTGACCCACACACACACACACATTGAGGAGACAGTGTGTTAGGACATGATACTCTGTGTGTGTGTGTGTGTGTGTGTGTGTGTGAGAGAGAGAGACAAAGAGAGAGATTCAAACAGCTGCCACTTATTAAACATTCAGAATGCTGAACCATTTAAACACACACACACACACACACACACACACACACGGTCCTGTGGGAAAATCACCCTGAATATTTCAGTTAATAGAGATTTAATCATTTGATCAGTTAACGTAACGTTAAACTGTAAACAATTCTATTATAATTGAACTCCGTGATGGTTTTTGACTCACTGTGATTACAAACAGAAATGATTTCAAATTTTTGTGGAATAAACATTTGCAAACACGCTTAAATAAAACTAAAACAAGCTTCCTGAAGTGTTCGTTACGAGTACAGTAGGCTTAGGTTAAACATGCTCAGTTTAATTCGCTGGTGTTTGTAGTAATTAGCTTAGCTGGATTTTGTTTTAGTTAGCGTAGCTCTTTAGTAAAGCTCAGAAATTCTCCTTTTAGAAACTTCATCTGTGGATCAGAACTTTGATCTGCTACATGAGGAACGTGCTGAGAACCTGAAACTCCTGTTGATGTGAATGCCTGAGAGCGCAGTGAATATTCCTGACATTAAACTCCAGCTGATTTTCTCACAGAGACACATTTAGTCTTTAATCATTTAAACTGAGTGTTTATGGAGGTAAAAGAGGCGGGACTTCCTGCATCCTCCCGTCATTTTAAATGAGTTTCGTTTCACCTTCATCCCCGTGACTCGCCTTAGTTTTTCTGGTGAGGAGCTGAATGCTATGTGCAGCTCCGCGCTGGGCCTCAGCGAGCCTCTTTGGCCCAATGCCTAGAAAACTCGTGACCTTTCCATGGAGCTGTTTGACCCCTGGTCCTGTGAAAACTTCTATCCGTCTTCTATCCTCCTTCTCATCCTCTTTTCACTAAAATCCTCTTTTTTTCAGTCACTGAGTGAAACTGTTTTCTTCACAGTTTTATCAGAATGAGAATAGATACATGCTAACTGTGCTAGTGTCTAACGTTCCTCACTTCAACATGTTGTTTATCGTCCTGTGCAGCCTGTAAGACTCAGTACTCAAAAAATGTTGGCTTTTTAGTCGTATCTGCTCAGCTCATTTTTTAATCCACAATCAGGTCAGCTCACTCACATACATCCTTTCTGACCTCAGATCAGTTCTCAGAGCCTGTTAGATTCACTGGGAGGATTAGCCTGAGCTCAGACACCACGAGGTAGAACATCAACTCTGATAAACCTCAGGTGGTGAACTTTAACCTTCTAAAGTCCGGCTTTCATCCCTTACGCTCAGAATCAGAGGCAGTGTATAAGGGTATCATTTCTGCAGCATGGAAGTGGAAAGTGGGAGACATTTTCATGATGTTCGTCACTCACTAACTTCGAAATCAAAAGCACAATGTGAAATGTCCAGATAAACAACAGCAGTCATGGTTAACGTCGCACAGCTAAAAAAAAATGGAAGATGGCAGATCACTGTCCTGTGTGTGTGTGTGTGTGTGTGTGTGTGTGTGTGTGTTATTACAGCTGAATCTGAGCCACTCTTGAGTCTGGTGTATTGAGCGTTTATGAAACTGAGTGCTAAATTAGCGAGGCTAATGTAACTATGCTAACACAAGCAGATATCAGCCTTAGCTAGTTTATTTTCAACAGCAAGCAACACCTGAACTGAAATTTTTTCAATTCTGTGACAATTAGACTTGCTAAAGACGCGGCGAATCTGTACGATTCCCTGGAATGATCCCTCAGAGCAGTCCCACAGCGGTGTGGCGTTTCTTCAGTTCCCCACTCACAACATTAGCTCCGATCTGCAGTGAGTTCACAATAAACTGGCATTAGATCTTCAAGCCCTGGTTTCATCTCGTCCTGTCAGATTAAAGGTGCACAGAGACGCTGGGAGAGAAATGAAGCTCAGAAGGAAGCAGCAGAAATGTGTAGAAGTCGAGTAAATGATTAACAATGAAATCAGTTCAAATCCTGTTTGGGGTTTAAAAACTATCAACTGATTTAATATTTAATAAATGAAACTTATATTTACTTTAGTCCTCTAGTTTCTGATTGTATTTAAATATATTAAAGTCATGTGGGACTTCAGGTATTCAGACAGACAGACAAGTGGACCGACGGACAGGTAGACATGTAAAGAGTGAACTGAAAGGTGATGTCCCTCCACGGCCAGGTTAAATTATTACATGAATAATCCTGCAATGTGAACTGTACGGTCACATCACACACACCACTATACACTCTCACTCTGTGCATGTGTGTGTGCGTGTGCAGGTTTGTGTGACTGCAAACCTGAGAACTCAAGAGTAAAAGTTAATTTACTTCCTTATTCCATTTCACTTCTGTTTCTTAACATTTTGGAAGTGAAATAAGTAAATAAATAAATAAACAAACAAACAAATACTGAGTTTAAGTTTAAACCCATAAAATTTTACATTATTTTTTTTCTCAACCAAATCAGAGTCGCAACTGGAGCTGAAACAATCCGGTTTGTTTGAGACCTGTGCTGCAGCGCATGACAGTGTGTGTGTGCGTGTGTGTGTGTGTCTGCTGTTTACCACATCATTCAACAGAAAGCAGCGTTATGTGACCATATTAGGAGAACAGGAAGCTCTTTGGTTAGTTATGCTCGATCATTTCATCTGTCACACAATGAACAGAGTTTCCTTCACCATTTCCCCAAAAAACCTTCACTTTAACAGTTTTATACTTCACTTCTGTACAGTGAACTCTCTCACTCCCACTCTCACACACACACACACACACACACCCAGTGTAGCATTTTCATATGAATTATCAAGGTTTTAAAATGAACATGCAAATGTCATGGAATGTAAATTAAAATACATTTTCATAAAGAAAAACAATAACTGACTGTAAAACAGGAAATTGCCACTGACCACATGTGTGTGTGTGTTCACTTCACTGAAAGTATCTTAAACCCGTATCACTCAAAACCTTGTGATATAATGGCGCAATACTGACATTATCACTCACACACACACACACTCACCTGCAGACACACGAACTCTACTCCACATTACTGTGCACAGTATATTATACTGCACGTTAACCTGAACAGAAATACTTTACATTCACTTTCTTACCAAACAAGTGTGTGTGTGTGTTTCACATTAACACACTAAATGTGTACTTAACATCAGTTCACTTTCAGTGCATTACAGCTTTAACAGGAAGTGTACACTGGTTAAATGTGTTAAGTGTACTTACAGATGTTGGATGAAGGTGTTCAGTGGAGCTTCAAACAGCTGTAATTTGGAGACTCTGAGTGAGAAACTCAGACAGAGAGCAGTCCAAATTACAGCAAATATCAATGTGCACTTCATTTAAACTCACAAGGAGGAGGGGCTAAGAACAAAGGGGTGGAGTTAAAGCCAAAAAGCTCATGATTGTGCAGAAAGTGGCAGAAGGAAGTGAACGGCAGGAGGACTCTATAAACCTCATTATTTCACTGAGAGCAACACTGTTAAATACCCCACCACTAATATCCCCAATCTTAATAGCCCCATTCCAATACCGCATAATTCTTATTCACCCCATTCTAATACTCCACCCCAAAATACCTCACCATTCAATACCAATACCCTCATTCTAATACAATTTTACACCTCATCATTCTAGTACCCCAACATTCTAATGCACCCTAACACCCCTGTCCAAATACCCCAACATTCTAATACCCCTACACCAACACCCCTGTCCAAATACCCCAACATTCTAATACCCCTACACCAACACCCCTGTTCAAATACCCCTGCAATTTAAAACCCCCCAATTTAAAACCCCCATTCTAATACCTCAGCATTCCAATTCCACATTTTAATAGCCCTGTGGGGCTGCAACATGGTGTTTATTACAGTCTGCATTTTTCACTTCACCGTCTCCCAACATGGCCAACACAGCAGCTATCTTCAGAGGAATCCCATACCGAGTGAGGGAGATCCCCTCCAACATACACTGCACACACTCACAGCCTTTTTGGGTGCACACACACACACCACATTCCCACTGCTCCAATGGAACTTCCTATAAAAGGACAACCTCCTCTTGTGCACCATAAATCACCACTGTGCTGCCTGATGATGTTTCCATCAGAGCTAATGTACTCGGAAAACACACACACACACACACACACACACACACACACGGAGGAAAAACCTGAAGCTCAGACTCTGCTCTACATCAAGACCCCACTAGATATCTGCAGAAAGAAGAGACAGAAAAAGAGAGAGAGAGATAAATATAATAGGAGACAGAGAGAGAGAGAGAGAGAGAGAGAGAGAGAGAGAGAGAGATGGATGTACAGTTCCATATAAGGTCAGTGTATTCTGGAATCTGCAGCGTAGTGTGTGTGTTTAAAGTGTTTAAAGTAAAGCTCAGTGTGACTAAATATGGGCCAACAAGATTTGAGTTTGATGTTTACTAACCTGTAAACAATGCGCACACACGCGCGCACACACACACACACACACACACACACACACACAAACAGCAGCTGCTTATGTACAGAATCTCATCATGATTTTGGGATGTGTCAGGCCATGTGTGTGTTTGGGTGCACAGCCATCATCATTACTGAGTGTGAATACAGCAGCAGTGGAGGCTCAGAGGTTAAAGCTCCGGGTTACTGAGCAGAAGGTCGAGGATTTAAGCCTCAGCACCACCGAGCTGCCACTGCTAGGCCCTTACGCTTTTCTGATCTAGGGGGCGCTGTATCATAGGGCCCCTGACATCTGATCCCAACAAGCTGGGATATGTAAAGGAAAGAGTTTAACTATGCTGTAATGTACAGGAGAGAAATAAAGGCTTTTTTTCTAACTGAAACTAACTTACATTAATCTAAATTTAATAATTAAGATGTTATTTGCTGGATTACTGGAAATTAATTCCATAAGGGTGCAGGTTTTAATTTCATTTTCAGTTACTGAGCTGTCTGACTGACATTCTAATAACATGGTGCTTAGTAATGGGAGTTATAAAATGATTAAAAATCCATAACTTATACTACTAATTAAAAATAACATTATTAATTACTGTGATGAAGTTTGTGTAAAAACAATAAAAACACGAGTGTGCGTGAGTTAAAGCTTTTCTTTCTATATAATTAATCCTCTGAAGTAAACTTGCTGTGACGCTGAAAGACACTCAGCGTTAAACACGCTTATTGTAGTGCCACCCTGTGGCCGTTTAGAGAACTGCAGTATCACCATAAACAACAGTCTGCTTTTAATTTGAGCTCATCAAGAGGTCACACACACACACACACGATTACATAAACATTTTATTTTTTAAATAGCATGGAAAGTGGAAAGCTAAAACACATCTAAACACTAGAGCTTCTGGTGCACTTCAGCATGTAAACAATAATTTAATGATGTTGTGACTTCCTGTTGTCTTGTGACTTCCTGTTGTCTTGTGACTTCCTGTTGTCTTGTGACTTCCTCAGCTCTGGAAATCAATTTTTATTTATTAGAGATTATGAAGACAGAAGAAATGTTAGTGTGTGTTTGGACAAGACACTTGGAGACCTGTGTGTGTGTGTGTGTAGACAGTATTTACCTGTCTGTCTTTATTTCATGCTTCATCCTCTTTCAGGAAGTGACAAATAACTCCATACAGCAGAGGACTATTTCTCTCACACACACACACACACACACACACACACACACACACAGAGAGAGACAGAGTGAGGCCCTGAGGTTAATGTGATGTGTGTTTGTGTGCGCGTGTGTGCATGTGTGCCCGCAGTAACACACTCACAGTGTTCTGGTGCCTGGCTCTTCTACAATGTTCAGTTCATTTGCGATAAATGTTCGGTCCAGAGGAACATCCTGCTGTCCTGACTCTACACACACACACAAAGAATTACTCCTAATTCACAAATGTAATAACATGTTGATGATAGTGTTCTGATTCTGAAACACACTTGGAAAGAATCACCATCTTCCCTCTTCCACATACATAGGCTGTGATTGGTTAATGTCACTGTGACTGACGGGGGGAGAGAGAGAGAGTATGCCCCTCCCACCCACAGACAGTTACATTCACCTGGACTCATGCACAGCTGTGACATCATCAGGATTCAAACTCATGATCAACATGGGACAGCAGTGATATGCTGAAGTGTGTGTGTGTACCTGCAACGAGCACAGACTCAGTGTGATGGTACTTGTGGAATCTGAGGTACTCGCGGATCAGCTCGTTAATCAGCAGCGTCTCTCGGCTCGGTGTGGGGCGTGGGTCACACGGATTATCTAATGCCCTGAACACCTCTGCCCTCATCCTCGCTTTGAGCTGTGTGAGCACGCCTCGCGCCTCCAGCGTCTCCTTCAGGGCTGTAATACACACACACTAATTTATATTATAGCTGTGCAGAAGGAAGTCACACACTTATCACAGTGTTTGGTGATGAGACACAGCTCAGTACTGCCCCCTGCTGGATAATAAGCACCATCAACAAACACAAACAAATGACTCTTATATTTAGTGTGTTTTGTGTTTAATATTTTTATGTTTCAGAGATTATTCAGGAGTTTGAATGTTTTTAATGTGTGTTTAAATTTCTCTGTAAAGTTATTTTAGGTGCTTGCAGCTTGGTTCATTTTCATCAGAGAATTTAATCAGTCTGATCAGAAGTTGTAAAGTCTGTAACAGCATGATAATACGTGATCTAAATAAATGTGTAAATATGTACTTCAGCAGCAGACATGTGAATGTTTTAGTAACTTTATGTAACTTTCATTAGGCTTTGGTTAAGGTTGAAGCTTTTATTAATGTCTTATCTTCTTCTCTTCTAAACTTTTGTAATAAGATCCTCAGACAACAGGACAGAACATAAATGTGTTGTGGCCTTTCTGGACTTCCTCGTGTTTCAGTAAAACTGGATATAAAATTCTGATATAAAAACACACAGAGCTGTGGAGCATGCCTGAAGATATCTGCTATTTATCTGTCAGGACTGTAAACAGTGACAGGTAGCTTATCTTAGTTTAGCTTAGCATAGTTACCTCTCTCAGGCTAACGGTTGCTAACAGCTGAGGTAATTCGGCTTGTTTTCAAAACATTAGCAGTCGGCGTTAGCCACATTTGGAGTGACGGCTTCAGATTAAAAATATAAATTTGCTATATTTCTTAGCGCAGATGTTTTATTCAGTTCAGCATTACTGTTTGTTTTAGCTTCAATTCGAAGGTATTTAAGTTATAATAATTGAAGAGTAACATTTAAACTCACCGCTCTTCAGATCTGTGATGGACGCCATTATGGCCTTTACTCGGGTTGCCAGATTAATATTTTCAAATCCCCCTACATGACAGTCATGCCCAAAGATTCTAACGCGGAGCAAGATGGATCACTTACGCCAGGGATCTCAAACCTGTCCAGAAAGGGCCGCTGTGGGTGCAGGTTTTCATTCCAATCAAGCAGGACACACCTGATTCCACCTGTGTAATCAGTTGTTCTTGGTTTTCAGTTACTCAGATGTGGCTTCTTCTTGGTTGGAA
>JAQMCW010000035.1:28458789-28471757 GCA_030068335.1 Chrysichthys cranchii | reverse complement strand
GTGTGTGGCTCGCGCTCTCTCTCTCTCTCTCTCTCTCTCTCTCTCTCTCTCTCTCTCTCTCTCTCTCTCTCTCAGGTTTGCTGAGGGTGGTGTCTGCAGTTCTTCATTTGGGAAACATCATCTTTAAGAAGGAGCGTAACTCTGATCAGGCCTCCATGCCAGATGACACTGGTAACTCCATCACCCAGATGCTTACAGTTCAGGTGCAGTTTCAGCAGAAATCTAATTCCTGATCCTACCTCTGTGTCTCTCTCTCAGCTGCTCAGAAAGTGTGCCACCTGCTGGGCATAAACGTGACTGACTTTGTGCGTGCCATCCTTTTGCCGCGGATCAAAGTGGGCCGTGATTATGTGCAGAAAGCGCAGACGCAGGAACAGGCCGAGTTTGCAGTTGAGGCTTTAGCCAAAGCCACGTACGAAAGACTGTTCCGCTGGCTAGTGGTGCGAATTAATAAAGCTCTGGACAAGACCAAACGCCAGGGAGCCTCGTTCATTGGCATCTTGGACATTGCTGGCTTTGAGATCTTTGAGGTAAGCTCAGTGCCTCGTACGGCCATGTTCAGTGTCACCAACTTGTCTTCATACAGGAAAATCCAACACTCATTTATGTCTATCTAAAATCAATTTTTGATGTAGGTATGCATTAACCCCCCCCCCCCCTCTCCTGCAGTTAAACTCGTTTGAGCAGCTGTGTATTAATTACACTAACGAGAAGCTGCAGCAGCTCTTCAACCACACCATGTTCATCCTGGAGCAGGAGGAGTATCAGCGCGAGGGCATCGAGTGGAGCTTCATCGACTTCGGTCTGGACCTGCAGCCCTGCATCGACCTGATCGAGAGGCCTGTGAGTACTGCACCAGAAGTTTTATTTTCATGGAAACTGGAGACTTGCTTGCGTTCGAGGCTCATGCTGACCTAGAGTGTTGGCTTGTCCAAGTGCATATCTTTTACCTTTGTTCTTCAGGCCGGACCTCCAGGCATCCTGGCTCTTCTGGATGAGGAGTGCTGGTTCCCCAAAGCCACTGATAAGACGTTTGTGGATAAATTGGTGCAGGAACAGGGGAACCATCCTAAATTCCAGAAGGCAAAGAAGCTCAAAGACGATACTGACTTCTGCATCATTCACTACGCTGGCAAGGTAAAGATGGAGGAATTGGCTGGATGAATGGATTGAGTTGTATCGTTGGATGGGGTTGGATGGATAGGATTAGTTTGAATGGTGAGATGGATGAACAGGTTTTTGGTTTTGATGGATGATGGGTCCCTGGTGAACAGATGGGATGTGTTGGATGGTTCATCCCTCTCATCTCTCTCGGTCAGGTGGATTACAAAGCAGTTGAGTGGCTGATGAAGAACATGGACCCTCTGAACGATAACGTTACAACATTGCTCAATCAATCATCAGACAAATTTGTACCTGAACTCTGGAAAGATGGTGAGGTTTTGCTTTTCCAGATCACTGTATTTTTGTTTAACACTTCCCTCTGTTTTGAGTGAAGAAGCTCAGACCTCATGAACGGCTCACCCAGTTTCCTTTTCTTCACAGTGGACAAAATTGTGGGACTGGATAAAGTTGCAGGAATGACGGACTCTGCACACGGGGCCTTTAAAACCCGTAAAGGAATGTTCAGAACAGTGGGACAGCTTTACAAAGAGCAGCTCGCCAATCTGATGACCACGCTGAGGAACACCAACCCCAACTTTGTCCGCTGCATCATCCCCAACCACGAGAAGAAGGTACAAGCCAAATGCATTAAAAAAAAAAAAATTAACTTGAAGGGCATTTGCAGAGTGCAGACCTCCTCCAAGGTCAATTGCTGCATCTTGTAACGTTAGCGAAAGTGAAACTAAACTCATCGGTCTCCAAAATTTAAGGTATTCATCCTTGGCCCATGCTGCACCTTTCTGCCAAGTTTCATGAAGCATGTTTTGGTAGTTTTTGAACAGTTCAACAGACTGTAGTAATGAAGCTCTGCAGACCTGCTGAGTGTTGATCTGTAACCTGCTGGTTGATGTCTCAGTGCTGTAGTCTGATCAAAGCCCTGGGAAGAAGCCTCAGTATTTATATATAAAAAAATAAAGTAAATAAACGGATTCTGAACTTCTCTCTTGGCCAGGCAGGGAAACTGGATCCTCACCTGGTCCTGGATCAGCTCAAGTGTAATGGTGTGTTGGAGGGGATCAGGATCTGCAGACAGGGCTTTCCCAACCGCATCATCTTCCAGGAGTTCCGACAGAGGTACAAACACTTAATGAATTCTAGTGTAGTCTTATTTACCTTTGCTCCAACACATTATTCTCACAGTGTGAGGGTAACCGGTTCTCCTATCCACAGCGTTGATTGATCAACACTGAATTATAATATTTGGCTTCTTGGAAGTAACGAGCTCCGTTTAAGTACAGAGCCTTTTGCCTCCGACTTGTACATGTTCAGACCCTGTTCCTTTTCAGTTTTACTTCATATTTTCTTCAGATATGAGCTGCTCACTCCGAATAGCATCCCTAAAGGCTTCATGGATGGTAAACAGGCCTGTGTGTTGATGGTAGGTGTTAATGCGATACAAAGCTGTTCCAATATGTTGGTCTGAGTGTTGGATAGTCTAGACCTGAAGGCCAGGGTGAATTCATCAGACTCATGGGTCTAATTCCTGTTTGCTCTCCTTTTCTCAGATTAAAGCTCTGGAGTTGGACTCTAATTTGTACCGGATCGGACAGAGTAAAGTGTTTTTCCGTGCTGGAGTTCTGGCTCAGCTGGAGGAGGAACGCGACATCAAAATCACAGACGTCATTCTCAAGTTCCAGGCTTGGTGCCGAGGCTACGTGGCCCGCAAGTAAGACTAGTTTTAGCATTTTTACTCATTTGTGCCCCCCCCAGATTGTTTTGGTTCATTATTAAATATTAATGGCCATTATACTTTGTCTAGACTAATGTGTCTGTTTGTAGGGCATTTGCGAAGCGTCAACAGCAGCTCACAGCGATGCGAGTGATTCAGAGGAACTGTGCTGCTTATCTAAAGCTCAGGAACTGGCAGTGGTGGAGACTCTTCACTAAGGTGTGTGTGTGTGTGTGTGTGTGTACAAACACTAGTGACCAGAGGGTCTCTGGACTACAAGAGTGCCACTAATAAACTCTGTCAGGAAGCATGATTTATTTAATTTAAGGCCCTGAAAACAGTAAGAACCCAAGTTTGTGTGCGTGTGCAGGTGAAGCCTCTGCTCCAGGTGACTCGTCAGGAGGAGGAAATGCAGGCAAGAGAAGAGGAGCTGGAGAAAATGAAGGAGAGACAGCAGCAGACTGAACAACAGTTGCAGGAATACAAGGCCAAAGAGCAGCAGGTACGAAACCTCCACATGTACTTTAATTCTTAAAACGTGGGTCTGGTCGCGTGTACACGTGAGGAAAGGATCGAATCTCTGACCGGTCTCCATGTCCCTCAGCTCAACGTGGAGAAGCAGGCTCTACAGGAGCAGCTGCAGGCGGAGACAGAGCTGTGTGCCGAGGCGGAGGAGATGAGGGCTCGACTGGCAGCTCGGCAGCAGGAGCTGGAGGAGATCATTCATGACCTGGAGAACCGTGCGGAGGAAGAAGAGGAACAGGTCGCTCGCCTGCAGAACGAGAAGAAGAAGATGCAGCAGAACATCTCGGTGAGTGGGTGGGTGTGATGGTTCTGTGGTGTATAGGCAGGTTGCTGCTAACGCATCGTCACAGCCTGACCGTGCGAGGTTTTCATCTGAAGTTTGAGGAACAAATTGTTGGCAAATGTTGAGGGGAATGAATCCTAGTTACGACTCTAACCATAAGACTGGTGTGGTGTGCATCAGGATTTAGAGCAGCAGCTGGATGAGGAGGAAGCAGCAAGGCAGAAACTGCAGCTGGAGAAGGTGACCACAGATGCAAAGCTGAAGAAGCTGGAGGAGGACGTCATGGTGCTGGATGACCAAAACGCCAAACTCAGCAAGGTTCTCCGACATAAATAACCATTCACACCGTGCATGAATACTGAACATTTTAATCACGATAAACCTAAAATACAATAATCTGTACAATAATGGACATGAACACGCACGTACAGATGAGTGCACAGGTTTACAGCAGTTCCAGGTCGACTTCAGCACTTTGCTAGTGTTTAAGATGGTCAGTAACGTTGGACAGACTGCTGTTGAGTACTTAAGGCAACACTAATTAGTCTCAAAACAATGTGTGTATGTGCAGGAGAAGAAGCAGCTGGAGGACCGGATCTCGGAGTTCAGCTCTAACCTGGTTGAGGAGGAGGAGAAATCAAAGAGTTTACAGAAACTCAAAAACAAACATGAAGCCATGATCACAGACCTGGAGGGTAAGACCACCTGATCTCACCAGAGAGAAATGATTAGAATAAAATGATCATGTACGTTTCTCTCCCTCTCTCTGTGCGAAGAGCGTCTGAAGATGGAAGAAAAGACTCGACAGGAACTAGAGAAGAACCGACGGAAGCTGGAAAGTGACTCCACTGAGCTCCATGATCACATTGCCGATCTTCAGGCTCAGATTGCTGAACTTCGTGCACAGCTCGCAAAAAAAGAGGAGGAGCTACAGGCTGCACTGGCCAGGTGCAGTGTCTCCTGATTGGCTGGTTTCAGTCATGCCTGGTTTTCTTATTATGCAGCTTTACGTCACTCTCCAGACCTTTTAGTATCTAATTTTTGTTGTCTTACTAGTCCTTTGCTGATGGCAGAATTTGTCCTGCTGATGTAGCTTCATTGTTTCCGTTATCCAAGTAGCAGAGTAGTCTCCTCTTGTTCTGTCGCCCCCTACAGGATAGAGCAGGAAACGTCCCTGAAAAACGCCGCGCAGAAGAGAGTGAGGGAACTGGAGGCTCAGGTTGCGGAACTTCAGGAGGATCTGGAACTGGAGAGAGCAGCAAGAAATAAGGCTGAAAAATACCGACGGGATCTGGGCGAGGAACTGGAGGCATTGAAGAGCGAGCTGGAGGACACGCTGGACTCGACCGCAGCTCAACAGGAGCTCAGGTACAAGACCCACTTAATCACGCTGATCACAGCATCCCCGTCGGGTCATGAATGAGGGATGGGACTGTAAGCGTCTCCACCTGTTAAGCTGGGGTAAAATAAACACTGTAGGATTTAAAAATTGGTGAAGGTCATGATGCATGTTTACATAGAGCTAAACGGGAATCTGAGGTGGCTCAGTTGAAGAAAACTCTGGAGGATGAAGCACAGAGTCATGAGCAGCTCATCTCTGAGATGCGGCAAAAACACACGCAGGCTTTCGAAGAGCTGAATGAACAACTGGAACAGGCTAAGAGGGTAATGTGCACGGAGTAAACAAATGTTTATTTTTCTGTTCATCTTCAGTGACTCTGCATCCATCTTTTTCTGTCTCTTTCCATCACACTTTTGCTCTGTCTCTCTGGCCTCCAGAACAAGGCGTCGGTGGAGAAAGCTAAGCAGGCTCTGGAGAGTGAGCGCAGTGAGCTGCAGATTGAGCTCCAGTCTGTGTCTCAGAGTAAAAATGATTCTGAACATCGCAGGAAAAAAGCAGAAGCTCAGCTGCAGGAGCTCCAACTGAAACATGGCGAGAGCGAGAAACAGAAGAAGGACATGGCTGAAAAAATGAGCAAAATGCAGGTCGTTTAACCTGACCGTGACACACTCAATAAACACATGTTCTAACTAACTCTCGCAGCGTGTAGCGCGCACACTCGGAGTATTCACTGTAATTCTTCATCTGTTCAGTTGGAGCTGGAGACTTTGACCAGCACTCTGTCGGATGTGGAGGGTAAATCCATCAAAGCTGCTAAAGACTGCTCATCTGTGGAGTCTCAGCTTCAGGATACACAGGTAACGCATGATGGAGCACAATGTACTGGAATATTATTCTAAAGCCTTATGCCAGATATTTAAAAAATAAACGAACAAGTGGAATAATAAAGGCCTGTTGGACTTTCGTGATTGTGATGGACTGAGCAGTGAAATGTTGGTTAGATCATCATGGCTTCAAAGCTAGCTTTTTTTGTCCCCCCCCACAGGATTTACTGCAGGAGGAGACTCGTCAGAAACTGGCTCTGAACACACGGCTGCGCCAGCTGGAGGACGAACAGAACCGGCTGAGGGAACTTCTTGAGGAGGAAGAGGAAGGAAAGAGGAGTGTTGAGAAACAGCTTCAGTCCTCTCAGGCACAGGTGACCTTTCAGTCCTGGCTATCACACTTTAACCCCATGTCTGAATCTGTACCATGCCCTTTAACCAGTCTGCCATCATATTTGATCCCATCCTTTAATCAGTGTGCCCCATCATTCCCTCATCCTGTCTTTAACGTTCTCCTTAGTTATCAGAGCTAAGGAAGAAAATGGAACAGGAATCGCTCCATCTGGAGACTACTGAAGAAGGGAAGAGGAAGCTGCAGAGAGAGATGGAGAACCTGAACCAGTGTCTGGAAGAGAAGTCCTCTGCCTATGACAAGCTGGAGAAGACGAAGGTGCGGCTGCAGCGGGAGCTTGAAGACATGCTGGTGGGTCATGATAACCTGCGGCAGGTCGTCCAGGAGCTCGAGAGGAAGCAGAAAAAATTCGACCAGGTTTGGAACATGAACTGTAATGAATGCTATGGTGCTGTTTCCTCTGACTGATCAGTGTTCTGGTGTGTGTGTGTGTGTGTGTGTGTGTGTGTGTGTGTGTGTGTGTGTGTGTGTGTAGATGCTAGCTGAGGAGAAGAGCATTTCAGCTCGTTATGGTGAGGAGCGAGACCGAGCGGAAGCCGAGGCGCGTGAAAAGGAGACAAAATCTCTGACTCTTGCTCGGGAGCTGGAGGCTCTACAGGAGCAGCGTAACGAACTGGAACGAGCCAATAAACTCCTCAAAACTGAGATGGAGGACCTCGTGTCCTCTAAAGATGATGTCGGCAAGAGTGTATGTTTGGCTCTACTTTACTTTACCTTTTTGTTCCTAAAGATCATTATACTCTTACGTCTGTGGGGAGATGGACAGTTTTATATACTTCCAGGTTGATCATCCGTCTGAGAAACTTGATGCCGAGAGTGAGTGATACAAGATAAAACCTACAGATATTTGTTAACCAGCAGATGGAGTAGGTCCAAACAGGGTCACGGGCTTGGCAAGGTTGGATGCCCCCCCTCAAAAAATAGCCTGGTCCTGTCTGAAGTGTTTTTGAAGGGCATTTCTGGTGTGCAAATTGCCAATTAGACCAGCCTTGGTGTCTGAGGCAGCCGCATCTCGGAGTTTGAATGGTTAACCTGAGAATAATGCCGGCTGTGTAGGAGCCTCTTTATTGAAGCTGGTTAAACTACTCCCATTCTCACCCTAATGCATCTTTTAGTGTTTTCTAATTAGATCTCTTGAGGGTTCTACTTCAGTACTGTTGCACATATTATGAAGGGGGATGAACCGTATGTTCAGATTGAGTACAGGTGTGCTGAGGTCAGGTGTGTGTTCAGGTGCATGAGCTGGAGCGTGCCAAGCGAGCAATGGAGCAGCAGTTGGAGGAGATGAAGCTGCAGGTGGAGGAGCTGGAGGACGAGCTGCAGCTGACAGAAGACGCTAAGCTGCGCTTGGAGGTGAACCTGCAGGCCATGAAGGTGCAGTTTGAGCGAGACCTGCAGGGACGAGATGAGCTGGGAGAGGAGAAGAGGAAACAGCTGATGAAACAGGTGAGGGGACGACGGGATACCTATCTGTCCGTTCCCGTGGGTCACATGGTCACTCGTTTGACACGCGTCTGATTAGGGCACGTTTATGAAGGTCGGATATGTGCTGCTTGTCTGAGAGGGGTGCGCATTTGTGTGTAGGTGCGCGAAATGGAGGTGGAGCTGGATGATGAAAGGAAGCAGAGATCTTTGGCCATGGCTGCAAGGAAGAAGCTGGAGCTCGACCTGTCTGACCTGGAGGCTCAAATCGACCAGGCCAATAAAGCTCGAGATGAAGCACTGAGGCAGCTGAAGAAACTACAGGTCTCGCACGCACTCGCACTCGGTCTGCGCACCAAAAGCCTGCGGTGACTACACACTCACTCGTGTTATTGTATGGCGTTTAGGCTCAGTTGAAGGATCAGTTGCGGGATGTGGATGAGCTCAGAGTGGCGAGAGACGCAGCACTGAGCAGCGCTAAAGAGACCGAGCGCAAACTCAAGAGTCTGGAGGCTGAAAACATGCAGTTACACGAGGTCTGTGTTCCATCCTTTTATTTCTCTTGCAGTCTGCTTCGCCATCTGTCTGTCTTCCTCTGTCTCCTTGTTTGTCTCTTGCCTGCCTGTTTTCCTTTTCGTCTTGCCGTCTGTCTCTGTGTGAGATTTGGATGCAGCCCCTGATGGATGTTCATTCTTGGTCTCTCTCTGTAGGATCTGTCTGCAGCCGATCGCACTAAGAAGCAGGTTCAGCATGAGAGAGATGAGCTGCATGATGAAGTGACCAGCAGCAACATAAAGATGTAAATCTGTGTTGTCATACAAACAGATCAATTCTTTTTCTCTTCCTTTTTTCCTCTTAATTGTTTTTCATTTGGGTCTTTTCTTCCTTTACATTTTAAACCTTCCCCCATGCCTTTTTTTTTTCTGTCCAACTTCCTTTACCTTGCCTTTTCTTGTTTCCATAAATTGCATCTTGTGAATATTTTGTGTAAGGTCTACACTGAATGATGAGAAGCGGAAGTTGGAGGCTCGAATTGCTCAGCTGGAGGAGGAGCTGGAGGAGGAGCAGTGCAGCATGGAGCTCGTTAATGACCGACTGAAGAAATCGAACATGCAGGTACGCACACACCTGGGGTGGACAATAACAAAGTACACTTGCTTGAGTACTGTACTTTCACTTTACTTTTTTGGAAACTTGTGCCTTACTCTGCTACATATGAATGTCAGTTATTGCATTTATGACTCCATTACATTTCTCTGAAGGTTCCTGTAGCTCATTACTTTGACGCATGGCTTTATCAGTGGACGAATTTTCTTTTCTAAAGTATGAAAGCCCATGCGCTGTGTTCATCACAGTAGAAAACCAGTCACAGTAAATCCCTCCTGCACTCGTGTTCAAACTGCATGGTGCATGATTAAACTGTTCAGGGTGAGCTTGGTGGCACTAATGACTTCTACAGCAGATAATGACGATTCCTCACCAGAACGCCCATGGTCATGTCTGCAGTGCAGGTTTTAGAATATTTTAAATGTTTGCCCTGTTTACCACGCACAAACTTCTGCACTGCCCACAAAGTTGGCGTTCAGCCAGAGGAAGCATGTTGGTGTGTGCACCGGTTTTATTCCAGGTGAATATTTAAATGAAGTTGTCTGTGCTTTTGTAGTAGTTGCAGTTTTTGATTGGACAAACTACTTTCTGGATTTGCCCACCAAGTTGTTGTAGTGGGATGGAATCCTCTGTAAATCAGATGCTGATGCTTTCCCAATTCCATTCAGTTTAATTTTGTTTTGCTTTTAACAATGGACATTGTCATGAAGCAGCTTTGTGGAAATGTATAAAATTCAGTCATGAATTGTAAAATTTTTAAAAGGATCCCTAATGAGCAAGTCCATGTCGACCGTGAGGAACATCATCCTGAGAGACATGAAACCTATAGAGGAACCAGTCTCAAAGGACCCCATCCTCATCTGGGTGACACCAAATGTGGTGCCATTACAACTAACACGCCTCTATAACCATGTGTTACATGGAGTCTGAAGTTAACTGATGTCTCCATCAGTCGATGAGTGCAAAATGGTTCGTTATTGTGTGTGTTTAGGTGGACACACTGAACACGGAGCTGGCTGGTGAGCGCAGCACGGCTCAGAAGAGTGAGACGGCTCGACAGCAGTTGGAGAGACAGAATAAGGACCTGACAACCAAACTACAGGAGCTTGAAGTCTCAGTCAAATCGAAGTACAAATCCACCATCACTGCCCTGGAGGCCAAAATCCAGCAACTGGAGGAGCAGCTAGAGCAGGAGGCCAAGTACAAATGCACACAATGGGCTTTTATATAAATGCACTAGAGGGGAATTGATTTGATGTATTTGATTATGTTGCTCTGTTTGTCAGGGATAAACAACAGGCTTCAAAGTTGATGCGTCGTACGGAGAAGAAACTGAAGGAGGTTCTGCTGCAGGTGGAGGATGAGCGGCGGAACAGTGAGCAGTTTAAAGACCAGGTGAGATGAGCTGACTGGTATGCTATTAGTGATTTAAACAGGAGATACAGTATCTATTAGAAATGAGTCACACGTCTGTTATGGGCGGCTGAGGCACTAACTGATTCTCGCACGTTAGTCTTAATTTGTTGCCTTCTTTCTGAACATGAAATTTAATGAACGTGTGTGTGTGTGTGTGTGTGTGTGTGTAGATGGAGAAGGCTAACTCGCGTATGAAGCAGCTGAAGCGTCAGTTGGAGGAGGCGGAGGAAGAAGCAACGCGTGCTAACGCCTTCCGCAGGAAGTTACAGAGAGAGCTGGAGGACGCCACAGAGGCCAGTGACGCCATGAACCGTGAAGTCAGCACACTAAAGAGCAAGCTCAGGTGCAGGCACGCACTCGGGGTGCAACAGTCTCTAAAATAGTCCTGCAAGCAGGAGATATTTGGTGGGTTGGGTTTGCATTGGCGTAATCTGTATGCTATGTCTGAACACACTTGCAGACGTGGCGCTGGCAGTGATTTCAGCCTCAATGTGCGCCGAGTGGGCCGCGGTGGTTTGGACAGCGAGGAGGACATGGACCTGACCAGTGAGACATCTGAGACCACACCTGAGTAAAACCTGTATCCAACAGCTAATTGGATCGCTTCAAAGCTGGACGGCTGGGATTTGACTTTATTCCTTATTTACTGCTTATGCAGAGTTTTTCCCACATACCCGTTTATCTACGTTAGTGTATTCATAGTCATTTGTTTCCTGCTTTTTTTTTTTTTTTGCACTTCACTAGCCCTGTGCTGAAATCCCATTTTCACCTCCGTAAAATTGCTTTTTACTTACCATCACAGTTACACTTGGTTATTAAACACCTCAGACTTCTTACCAAATACCTAATTATGTAATGGAATGTTCACTGTGATCAGGTTGCGATCCATCCTGTATGTAAACAGGTTAGGTTGGGGTAAACTCCACTATCTAAATTTCATATTGTACTATGGTGGGTTAAGGGACAGGGTTGTAGAATCGGTGCACATGAATTGACTTGTTTAGCTACACTGGTTTCCCAGGTTAGTCTGATTTACATGGTTTAGTTTTGTATGCTAATGCTAAGAGTATAGCGCTGAAGAGGGGAAATGCTGTGCTATGTTGATAGCATTGTTTTACACTTGCATTGTTTGGTAAATGTTGCTAAAACACCAGAGGATTTACAGAGGAGACTTTAACTTCAATCTCTCCTTTTTAACAATGTTTATGGGTCTGTGTTCATAGTTTCAGTGCATTTCATCTGGATTGTGTATAGACATCACGTGTCTGTGGTCGGCTCCTGAAACTGCGTCCAGCTGGATGTCTCAGAATAATCTTCACTGCATAGATTTAAGAGCACTTCTTTTGCAGCCTTTTGCATTTTTTATTGCAGCAGAAATGATCAAATAAAAGTATGACCAAACATGAGGTCTCATTTGTCTTTTCTGACACTTTTACAGTGAAATTCTTTTGCTTTGCAGCCTTCGGTTTTCCTAAATGGATTTTCCTCAGATATTCAGTGCTTTCAGCTCGTAGTCAGATGGATGTGATTTTTTTTACTTTAGTATTGAGGGTAAATCTGTAGTGAAATTTTATAGAAGTTTGAAACGGTGCCAGAAACTGACTCATGAAATGGCCAACCAGGTCTCCCGCCCCCTCCCCCCCCCCAAACTCATGTTCAGTGTTCTGGTTTGTTTGTAAATGTGACGTGCAGCCAGAAGAAACCTTTTTAAATGGCTTTAAAAACACAAATGATTTGGTCTAAATGAACCTCTGTAAACCCTCCTGAGTTTATGAACGGACGTTATAAACCGAAGTGTAGGTGCTGCATGTGTACAACACGGTTTAAAGGTGTAATTTAGAACCTTGACACTTCCTGTCAGTTGTGGTTCACGCTCGTGCAGCCTGTTTAGTGGTGTACCCACTGGTCACGTGACCCTCGTGCATTTCTTCCGGATTGGATCTTGAACGTACATGCCATGATTCCTTGTTTATGATTGGACGGTGCGCGTCTCGTGCGCTTGGCCGTGTATTAACGGTGTATTAGCGGCGCGTGTTAGATGTGTGGCGTTGAATCACCTCAGCCGGAAAAATCTGGATGAAACCGGCTCCGAGCCGGAGGGACGCGGACGGAAGCTGTTGTGTGGTGCGCATGCGCAGAGCGGATGCACACAGGTCGCGTATGACGGTGTGCGCATGCGTAGTGCGGCTGTAGCCCCTTCTACGCACTTGAGTGTCAGACGAGCGGAGAGGGAAAGTTTCACACAGGTAGCGTTTATATTTTTACCCTTATATCGAGTGGGTTTGTAACAGCGCTGACACAGGGAGCAGGCTGAGGTTGTGTCCGACTGTAATGCTGTGTGAGAGGGAGTTTAGCGCGGTGAGCTGTTAGCTTTAGCTACGGAAGTGAGGTGTTAGACGCCGGTTTACTGCTACAGGACGGAGCTGGGGGCGGGGCGCTGAGGGGCGGGGCGCTGAGGGGCGGGACTTACTGCTGCTGCGCTCCAACACTGAGTCTCATGTTCTTGTGTACAGACATCAGGACACGTGCTGACACCTGCATCTCCAGCTGTGACATGACGCTCATCACCTGCTCACACCCCCTGACCCTCAGCTCCTTCATCATCTTCATCATCTTTATCTTCAGCCCTTAATCAGAGACAAACTCCGGTAAACTCACCACCCTCCCAGCTCACACCCTTACCCTAACCTCACACCTTCACTCTCAACGCACACCTGTACACCCTACACCCTAACCTCACACCTTCACTCTCAACGCACACCTGTACACCCTACACCCTAACCTCACACCTTCACTCTCAACGC
>JAQMCW010000035.1:28444612-28454857 GCA_030068335.1 Chrysichthys cranchii | reverse complement strand
GCTGGATCTGGTAAAAACACGACTGCAGACTCTACAGAACAGCACTCAGCCCGGGTTAGAACACGCGCACACACACACACACACACACACACACACACACACTCTTTTAGAACCCTTAATGTATCAGAATCCTATGGAGAACCCTCTCGTGTCAGAATGAGCTCCAGTTAGAATCATTTTCTGGTACGACCCTAAAAGTTAAACCCCTGACAGGTTCTCAACATTGAGAGGAAAGTAATGAGCAATAATTTGGAGTTTGTGTCACACTCTTTCCCAGTTATTACACACACTCCTGGCAGGGGAAAGGGTTCTCCAGGGGTATTTAAAGCTTTTTTTAATTAATAGTTATTAGGTTCTGAAATAAAGTACAGTAGGGTTTGCTAAGTGCAGTGAGTACACTTAATCAGTCAGTAATATTAAGTGTGTACATGTGCTGATAATCGGATTATAATCAGATTATTTGGTGAAAGTAATCAGAATGTCACACTGAAATCTGGAAGTGTCTTTAACCTGATTTAAGAGTTCACATTATACCACTTCCATCAGCATGTGACTCTGTCTGTCTGTCTGTCTGTCAGTGGTGCCAAAGTGGGGATGCTGCGTGTGTTCATCACAGTGGTCCGGACTGAAAAGCTCCTTGGTCTGTGGAAGGGCGTCTCACCGGTCAGCACTGCTCTTTATACATTTATCCTTTCTTTTTAAATC
The DNA here is from genome assembly GCA_030068335.1 of Chrysichthys cranchii. NCBI lineage: Eukaryota > Metazoa > Chordata > Actinopteri > Siluriformes > Claroteidae > Chrysichthys > Chrysichthys cranchii. Next base: position 28,454,152 of record JAQMCW010000035.1, on the reverse strand, counting down.
ACTTTTGTAAACTCTTTACATCTCTCACTTTGTGTTAACTCTATTGTCGTGTGTGTGCGTGTGCGTGTTCAGTCGTTTGTGCGCTGTATCCCAGGTGTAGGGATTTATTTCAGCACGTTCTACTCTCTGAAGCAGTATTATTTCGAGCGGCGAGAGCCGGGAGCATGTGAGTCAGTGTTGCTGGGAGCAGCAGCTCGCTGTGTGGCTGGATTCACCATGCTGCCCTTCACCGTCATCAAAACACGCTTCGAGGTACACACACATAAACACACATGCACACAGTGCAGCCGAATTCTGGATTCTGATTGGTCAGAAGGTGTTAGTTCTCTCTAACAGCAGTGTAGGTTCATATCACTACACTCGCTCTGATGCGTTATGGTTTCCATGGTAACAGCTCATTCACAGGGACGTGAACGGCATGAACGTGTACAGGTCTCTATGCCTCTGTAAGGAGATGTTTATGTAACATTTATGGAAGGAGTCTCCAGTGTCAGTGCTTTTCTCTGTTTCATGATGAGAGAGAAACAAGGTGAGGGGAAGTACAGTCTATAGCTGCTATAACACGATTGTGTGTGTGTGTGTGTGTGTTTCAGAGTGGGAGGTATCACTACAGGAGTGTGTTTGGTGCGTTGAGGAGTATGTGTGTGACAGAGGGACCGAGAGCTCTGTACTCAGGTCTCACAGCTACACTGCTCAGAGACGCTCCCTTCTCCGGCATCTACGTCATGATCTACAGTCAGAGCAAGAGGATGCTGCCGCACGGTGTGTGTGCGCGCGTGCGTGCGTGTGTGTGTCTGTGTGTGTCTTCTCCTAAAGCACATCTGATGTTTTTCTTGCGTGTGTGTGTGTGCGCGTGTGTGTGTTTGTTAGAGCTGGGATCGTCAGGCCTGGCTCCTCTGCTGAATTTCAGTTGTGGTGTGTTTGCTGGGATTTTGGCGTCTGTGGTGACGCAGCCAGCCGACGTGGTGAAAACACACATGCAGGTCAATCCAGCGCGCTACGGCACAACACGCCACGCACTGCACATCATCTACACTGTGAGTAACACACACACACACATTAAATACAGTTTAATGTGTTACTAACACTGACTGTCTCTCTTGTTTGTCTCACACACACACACACTCTCTCTCTCTCTCTCTCTCTCTCTCAGGAACATGGAGTCGGAGGTTTTTTCCGTGGTGCTGTTCCGCGCTCTTTGAGGAGAACTCTGATGGCTGCAATGGCCTGGACTGTGTATGAGCAACTCATGGCACTTATGGGCCTCAAATCTTAAACACACACACACACACACACACACACACTCAGAAACAACACTCTCACAGTATTTAATTAAACACTCCTGGATGAATCGACCTGCAGCCAATAAGCTCCGCCTCTGTAGACACATCATAAAACAGGCTCCACCCTTTATTGCATCATTGGGAAGACTCCGCCTCAACACTCAGTATTATTGCACCAATGCCTGCTGGGAGTCCAGAAGCTCCACCCACTCTTCTTTATTAATTAATTAGCAGACCCACAGGGTTATCCTCAATGCTCCAACCCTGCACTCCATGATATGGGCTCCAACTGCTCTCAGTTTTGTAAAATAAAATCCTAACATTTATTTAACCACTATATAAATTATATTCCATCATGTTAACTATTAAAAATATTTATTTTTTAATAATTTCACAGATAATTGTTTTTATAATAAACTAGACTGATATGAATTTGACCAGTTTTATTTGATATACATCTGATTTACTTTCTGTTGCTTGCTGACTTTATTATCTAGGTTTTTATTTCACGTTTGGACGGCTGTTTTGTTAAAACTCTAATCGCTCTTCGGGACGTGGTGGGAACATCACACTTCCCATTATCCTTTGTGTTTCACATTCTGACGCTGCCTCGTGATCACAGATACTCAAGTGTGTTTCTGCTCTTTTAAAGAGTTGGTGTAAATTTGGTCAAAACACTGGAGTTTTATATTCTTAGTATTATTAATGAATACTGGCGTGTGTTGTGTGATGTATAGGTTACAAGTGAGGAAGGTGAAAGCTGCTTTTGTGTTGGTGTGTAATTGTGTGTATAAATTGTGTATAGTGTACAGTGTGTATATTTGGGCTGGATGTACAAGTCACACACATGCCATAGTTTGCGAATGCACTTTAATTCAGGAGGAGCCTCTCTCCCCGACATGGACTGATAATCAGTTATACAACATGATGTGATGTTTAACACACTTAACCTCCGTTTCATTGGGGAGAAAAGTTTCAGTGTCAGTTTTGTGCTGTGATTAAATCAACACATGGGCACTCCGTACGCACTAACACAGGATAACGTGTGTGTGTGTGTGTGTGTGTGTGCGCACACATTCTCTTGTTTCTGTACCAAACAAGCTGGAGCTAGGCTTCGGTCTCCTCTCATGATTGTTCTTTAAGATCTTCACTTTATATTCCTGTTCTTGCTGGTATTTACTGCTAACGCTGTGCCTCCTGTTTTGTTTACATGTGAATAAATTTGTCCTGTTTTCGTACACAGCCTCATATCTGGTTTATTCTACCTGCCACCCCGTGTGTGGAATTTAAAACATTTTAAAAACTTTTTACAAGCAGGAATTTTGTGCTTAGTTCCATTACAAAACAAAAGTATAATAAAGGGTTTTTTTTAAATAAAATAAAAAAAGAATCTAATAGTGTTGTTGAAAATAACTGATGAAATAATATTTTGTTCTAAAAACAAAATTTTAATTAATAAACAAGCTACTTTGGGACATTTAACAAATAAATTGAATGAGTGTGTATATATATATATATATGTGTGTGTTTGTGGATTAACTGTATAAATAGCTGTAATTCTGTCACATATACAGTGCGTGTTTATGTGTAATAATAGCGTGATTCTAATAGTTTTTTATAATTCATATCCTCCTGTACAGTAGGGGGCGGTACTACGCGCCACAACGAACCCAACTGAAAGCTGATTGGTTCTGTCCCACTCTATATATATGACGTCATTTCTGTTACCGTCCTCTTTTTGCCGTAAGGTGAAGATCTCCATACGGCGTTGTCTCGTGGTGAGCGCGGCTTTAGAACTTTAAGTTGGTTATAAAGCTGAATTGTAATAAACACTGACTCTGAACTCGCATAAGATGTTAAACTAAATGTTTACTGTGATTTGTGTCAGAAATTAAGTGTTTTAAAATAATGACGTTTACCGAGTTTTGCTTGGTGAAGGAAGGCCTCAGATACGGGTCGTGCGCGCGTGCTGTTAGCCTGTTAGCTTGTAAATTACCTCAGGATGGTTTAAAGGCTTTTGCCATCGCTGAGTGCGGATAAAGGCCGTGTGTCGTATGAAGTAAAACAGAAGCGAATTTTAGTGGTAATAAATATTTGAGAATAAAAAACACGGGGTGCCGTTTTAATTCATGTGCAGTGTGTAACTGGTGAAAGTCTGAACATTTGATTCATCACTTTTAAGAACAGTTATTTATTCCGTCTGTAAACTTACTGCAGTAAAAAAAAGTCACTGTGAAAGATGAGTTAAAATGCCCAAATATTCTCTTTAATTTTAGCGTCGATTTGAGTGGTGTCGTTGGTTCACGAGCGTGTCGATTCATTGATTCAATTCTTTTAAGTGAACTGTGGATTCGACTCCGAGTCGACTTCATCTACAGAGTTAAATCATCTTGCTGATTACTTAAATATGATTAATGTTAAACTTATGCCAGACACGTTTTTTTAATGGAAAAATAAACATAAATTATTCGTTTTGGAGTGTTGAATTTCATCACTAATTAATAAATCTTGATTTTGATGACGTCTGTTTTGAACACCAGTGTGTTTTTATACCTGATTAAGTTTAGGCTCCTGACGGTCTTCTTTGGGCTTGATGAATACAAGCACAGACTGTCCATTAAAGTCACATTAGTACTAGTGTCGAACACCTATAGGGAGAAAACATTCAGCATAATGTTCGTTTTTATTTTAAATTCACTTGAATATTCAAGTATAGAGTTGTGGGCTGTGGTGTAGCAACTATACAGTGGGAGCTCGACTCAGAAACTGAATCCGCTCCGAGACTTTGTTCACGACCCGAATCAGTGTTTCCCATTGAAATGAAGGTAAATCCATTGAATGTGTTTCAGCCTCAAAACATGTTTTTAAGTGTATTATGGGTTTATGTGTGGCCATAAAATGTAGAATAAAATTAAAATCACTGTAATTATAGAAAAATAAACCTAAATGAAATAAACAGATGATTTTAATGCACGTTCCCTTTACAGTGGAGACGTAGTCGCTGGCGTAGGGATATGGTGGCGCTTATGTTTTGTGATTCATTCTTTCTTATATATTATATAATATATATTATATTTTTTATAACTGTTATACACTTAGGCTTCTTACTCTCACTACCATTTCCACTTTCTTGGGACCCGTAATGAAGCTTATAGAGCAAAAATGCAGAGAAACACAACAGAAAAATGTGTTTAACACGTTCACACCACGAGTGCTTGACAAGAACTGAATGTTTGTGGCGTGAAGCACAAACTGTACGTCAGTCTGTACAAAATCTGTTCGGGAATTTATTTCGTATGTCGATGTGTTCGCGAGCCGAGGGTCTGCTGTATATGCAGTAGTTAGTTAAAATACAGTAACATTAGTTCCTAACATAGATGCACACTGTTAGAGCCCACCACCAATGTTGGTGTTTGGGTGTCGGAGGTGTGCTAAAGTGAGCCGGCCAGGTTTTCGCTAACACCATGAGGACTTCCTGTCCCATGACTGGGGTTTGATAGTGACCTGAGCCACATTTACAGTCACTAACTGTTGAACTTATTGGTCGTTGACTTAAATCTGGTCTCAAATTCATCTCTCCTGTTTTTTTCTTTTTCTTTTTCTTTTCTTCTTCTTCTTGTCAGCTCTCCCACTAAACTCGTTGCGCAGGGAAGGTGGTCACGATGTCCGGAGGTCTGGATGTCCTTCAGATGAAGGAGGAGGATGTGCTGAAGTTCCTCGCTGCAGGAACCCATCTGGGTGGAACCAACCTGGACTTCCAGATGGAGCAGTATGTCTACAAGAGAAAAAGTGACGGTGAGATACGCATCTGTGTGTTCTGTCAGGATGATCCAAGTGCAGGGGTTTCCTTTAATGGTGTAAAATACACAGACTGATTGTTAATGCTTATTCAAGGAATCTGATGTGTAAGTGGAGAACTTTACATCAGTGGCCATGAATTTAAAAAGGATTCGGGTCTAAGATTCTGTCTGGCAGAGCAAAAGTCAAGCAAAAATTTAGTTTTTGGTCAATTCAATCCCTTAAATATGCATGTGTTGCAGGCATTTACATCATCAACCTGAAGAAAACTTGGGAAAAGCTGCTGCTGGCTGCTCGTGCCATCGTTGCCATCGAGAACCCCGCTGACGTTTGTGTCATTTCTTCTAGGAACACTGGCCAGGTAGGTGCACACCTTATACTTATAATGAGCAGATACAAGTGTTCAGGTGTAGTGTGGTGCACACTGTTAGAGCCTGGCACTAACGTTGGTGTTCGGGTGTCGGAGGTGTGCTAAAGTGAGTCGGCTGGGTTTTCGCTAACACCATGAGGACTTCCTGTCCCATGACTGGGGTTTGATAGTCACCTGAGCCACACGGTCTTAGAAATTCATTTACATGAACTTCTGTGTGCACAAACCCAGTTAATGAACTTTAATTTAGAAAGATGGAAAATGTGTGCAGATTTTTATTCCAACCTTAACCTCTGAGTGTGCTCCTGACCTTTTGATTGGCTCCGTCTCTTTCAGAGGGCGGTGCTCAAGTTCGCCTCTGCCACCGGTGCAACCACCTTCGCCGGACGCTTCACGCCCGGTACGTTCACCAATCAGATTCAGGCTGCCTTCAGGGAGCCCCGCCTCCTGGTCGTGACTGACCCTCGTGCTGACCACCAGCCGCTGACCGAAGCTTCTTATGTGAACATTCCCACCATCGCTCTGTGCAACACCGACTCTCCGCTCAGATACGTCGATATCGCCATCCCCTGCAACAACAAGGTACGTGATGACGTGCCAGTCCCTCGCACCGATGTTTGTCAGTCCTGGTAGAAATGGCCTGTGTGTGTAGTGCTGTAATCGGGGTGTGTGTGTGCACATGTGTGTAGGGTCCTCACTCTGTGGGTCTGATGTGGTGGATGTTGGCCCGTGAGGTGTTGAGGATGCGTGGTACCATTTCCCGTGAGCATCCATGGGAGGTGATGCCTGATCTGTATTTCTACAGAGATCCTGAGGAGGTGAGATTCTCTACATGCCTTTCAGTGGTTTCCAGAACTTCAGGATATTTTGGTGATATTTTTATTGTATGAGAAGCTTGGTGTTGGGCGTCCTGGTGCACACAGTGTGTGAGACAGCGTTTGTTTCTCTTCTCTGCTCGGTGCAGATTGAGAAGGAGGAGCAGGCTGCAGCGGAGAAGGCTGTAGGAAAGGAGGAGTTCCAGGGCGAGTGGTCGGCTCCTGTCGCCGATATCGCTCAGCTCGAGGTACCCGACTGGTCCGAGGGTGTGCAGGTCCCGTCAGTGCCCATACAGCAGTTCCCCGCTACCATAGAGGGTAAGAAACACTGACGCTTACTCACAGAGACGCATAAAATACAACACGCGTGTGGAACGGAATGATTCCGTCTGACACTTCATTCCATCAGTCCTGAGTACTTATCCTGACATCGGTGACATCTTTGTCATTATTCCTTTATCATAACCTATTCTTTTATGTTTATTCTGTTCTCCTTCCTGCTTTTATCTCCAATTTTGGCCCTATCCCATTTAAATACTTTTTTTTTTCTTCTTTTTTTTTTTAATGTTCTTATTCTTATCTCTCAATCTGTTTCTCACTTTTAGTCCAAATTATTCTCATCTTTAGCTTCCCTCTTGTCCTTCTTGTGTCCTTTTTCTTTTTTAATTTTCATTCTATTCCCTTTGCTCTCACTTTCCTCCTGTTTTCCCCCTTGAGCACCAAGATGTTTTTCAGTTCTTCTGTTGTGTGTGTGAGATCCCATCACCTGCAGGCCTTTTTTCTTTTGTTATTTTTTTTAAACTGTTGTTCTGTTGTTCTCACATGTGATTGATCTTGTTCTGTTTTTTTCTCCTCCAGCTGCTGCCAAGCCTGGGCCCATTGCTGAGGGTTTCTCCGGTAGGTTTTTACTCCTCATCACTGATCAGAATTTCTCTGTACTGACTAGCTCTAACACTAATGCGTGTGTGTTTAATTCACAGAGGACTGGAGTGCGCAGCCGGCCACTGAGGATTGGAGCGCAGCCCCCACCGCTCAGGCTGGAGACTGGGGTGGCTCCACTGCCGAGTGGTCTTAAGCACACGCGCACATGCCATACACATGTACTCCAGCTTGTGTGTTCATGCTGAGCCAATAAACTTGATGGCTTGATTAAAGTGTTGTGATGTCATTCATTCAAATGTCCTTAATGTACATGAAGTGTGTAACAGTGGGAGTCAGGGTTAGGTTTTTCAGACTGTGTGTACACAAATATCTGGGTTCTGATCCAGCAGTACGTCATGAAGGTGCTGTACTGCGATGGTTAATGTCGCGCTTGTGGCACAATGGGTTAATGTGGCTTTAAAATTCCGGTATGTAGGAAAGATCACAAAAATAACCGCTTCTATAACGCTTTTAACAATGACTTAATTTTTTTAAATTTGCTTTACTATCAAGAAGGAAAATGATTTTTAATGTTCTTTAAATTATTAGTTAAAATGGTCTTTTGTTAGTAGTGTTGGAGAAGTTGTGTATTGGTTAAAGGTTTAGACCAGAATGCTTTGCTGTAACTCAGTGTTGAGGGCGGGTCTTATTCCCCTCCCCTCCCCTCCCCTCCTGTGCCATCTATAATCGTAGTGTTCTGAACATCTGGTGCAGAGGCTCAGGAATTTGTAAAATAAATGCATTTTTCATGAAGTCCTAATGTTAACAGTGCTGGAGCTACAATGCTGAAGTACTTCAGTGTGTTTTTTGTATTTATTTTGAAATATTCCTCAGATGTTTCTTGTTGGTAACTAAATTTGAAGTCAATTTCAACTTAATTCTGTGGCATTTTAAGTTTCCTTTTGAACTTTTTTTTCCACAGTTAGCAGAAAGGTACAAGTTAATGAATTAATTTTTGTTTAAATCAGTCACTTCAGAGTCAAATGCATCTTTTATTTGCATGGTTAAGCATTCTTTACATATTTCAATAAAGAGTTTGATTTGATAATATATTTACTGCATTATATTTGTGAGTTCATAGCTTTAAATAGATGCTCCCTGCCACAACAGAGATGTTAAATTTGGCCCACAGCAAAAATATACTTTTGATATTGTTACCCCAAATGTTTGTTTAAGCAGTTCTTTGTTACTTATATTTCAGTAGTAGGAGTGATGGTGTTATTAGCAGTACCTCATGGAAGACATGAACTGGCTCCCTTACACATTCTTGCATATGTATGCAGTGTAAATGCTGCAGTTTCCCTTGAGATCACAATGGCATTCATCTGTTAGGTTTGTAAAGAAGCACTTTGACTGGATACATCACACTATACAAGAGTATATACGGGGTGCACGCTGGGCCTGATCGCCCTGGATCACAAGGACTGACACGCATTCCACATGATACGGTTACACAACCTCATTACAACAAACGACACCAGCTGTACGCCTGTGCTATCTACAGAGCCAGAGAAAGAGTCCTTTAGCCGCTTTGGAGCTCTATTTCAGAGTAAAATGCTGCGTCAGTGCTGTACAGAGCTCATCCTGCTTCAGACGGTCGCTTTCACCAGGTCGGACTTTATTTATTCAACAACATTCTGGGAGAATTTATTTATTTTTAAGATATGTTGAAAAGTAATCCATTTTATTCACATCTGTTTGTAATATTTGTAATTGATTTCAGTTTTATATGGACAAAATGTAATTGTTTATGATTCAGAAATAAAAAGGAGGCCTTTTGACATAATTCCCTTCATTAAACCCTGGAGCACCCCTAGGGTCAGATACAACCCCAACTTTCATTTCACTCTTATATTCGACCCACTTACTGGTTAGTGGACATTAGTGGACGTCTCAGGAGGTCTCAGAAGGACCATTTCATAACACGTACTAGGAAAGGGTTCATAAAAAAAAAAAAGACGCCTGTTTTTGTGTTCACTGAGTCTGGATCATCAATTTAGCCAATGGAGAGATTTTTCCTCTTATAAGTTGGTCTGGATTTTCCAGGGTTAATGTTTTGCCCAAAGTTTTGTGATAATTCTATGGATTGATGACCGGAGTGTATCCTCACACCCTGCTGAAATACAGTGGACCCTCAGCTTGTGAATGCATTGGATGGCGGTACAAATCGATGTACAAACTAAATTCCCAAACAGATTTTGTATCGTCCGACAAACAAATCCTCGCCTGACGTACAGACAGCCGACCCACACTTCACACCACAAACATTCAGTTCTGGTCAAGCACTCGTGGTGTGAACGTGTTCAACGTATTTTTCCGTTGTGTTTCTCTGCATTTTTGCTCTATAAGCTTC
>JAQMCW010000035.1:28329891-28339984 GCA_030068335.1 Chrysichthys cranchii | reverse complement strand
ATTCATTTCAATGGGAAACACTGATTCGGGTCGCGAACAAATCGGGTCACAAACAGAGTCTTGGGACGGATTCAGGTCGTGAGTCGAGGTCCCACTGTATGCGTAAAATGTTAGCAGTGAAAGTGTGTGATAAAATGCTCCCTGTGGTGTTGGTGGTTTTGGATGAATCTGTGTGTTGTGTGTTGAATTTACTGCAGGAGCTGTTTGAGGTTGAGCTCGCTGTGATGACTTTATACACACTGTTGTGTAGTTTGTGCATCATATTCTATAAGATTATCATGCGTTCGGAGCGCCCCTGTCCTGTGGGAACCACTTATCTCTAAAAAGTCAGCTCTTCATCAGCTCAGTAACACAGCCCTGTGATAACGTCTGTGTAGTGGCGATGCGTTTTCCAGCTCATCATACAGTGTTATTAAATAGTTTACTTAGCCTTAGAATTAGGACAAGTCTCTCAAACCATAAAATAACACTTAAGCCTTCAATTTATCACAAATATTCAAATTCACCTCATATGGAGATAGGAGGTTTTCACTGGACAGGAAGGGGAGGGAAAACAGTAATCTGAACATAATGAGGAGTTAAAGCTGTCAGAGAAATGTGCTGGGGTAGAAAGGTCAGTATTTACCTCTGTGACATGGAGCAGAAGTGTAAACCTGCATAAAATGGAAATACTCAAGAACACGTAAATCTCCTTACGTTCCACCATTGCTTGTCATGGGGGTGGTTTATCAAGGGCACATGTTTAATGAGGATCTTCAGTAAAGTGCATGTAGTACCTTTAATTCGCACGTAGAGCCCAGCTCCTGTGTCGTGGTAGCCTTGTAGACTCCACTCCAGGCTTCATGCATGGTTCCAGGGTTCCAGCACTCGGGTTACTGGTGGTGCTGAGTTCCTCTTTGTGTTCTCCCAGTGTTCATGTGGGGTTCCTCCAGGTTCTCTGGTTCCCTCCCACCTCCCAAAGACATGCCATAGGAGGACTGGCTAAGGTAAATGCCCTGTGTGTGTGTGTGTGTGTGTGTGTGTGTTTGAATATAGGATTCAGTGTGCAGTTAGGCATTAAACAGTGTTTAAGTAATGCAGTCCTGGTGTCTACACCGTGTAAACCCTGACCTGTCAGTGAGCGAAGACCCGAGTCTGCTGAAGTGTACGATTCGAAACCATGAAAAGAATCTTTCTACACATCAGTTTATACAGGAGTGAAGAGGTGAAGAGTGTGACCTACTGAGAGGGGGAGAGATGTCCCACCTTCTGCGGTCTGAGGGAGACTCGTTATAGTGACATACCTGACCCGAGTTAAATCCACTTCCTGTGACTGACCCTCATAACATACCCTAAAAATAATAATCAAGTGTGCGGATTGTAGTTTCCTAACACCCACAGGGTCTGTTTTAGGGTGGTGTCACTCACACACACACACACACACACACACACACACATATGATCAGTATCCAGCCGCAATCCCTTTAAATTTACCGTGTGTGTGTGTGTGTGTGTCTCCTCCTCTTGCAGGATTACCGGCTCCGGTCTCCGCTGATCACACACACACACACACACACACACACTCTGAGGGAGTGGGTAAGAGCTGTGTTGCCTATCAGCTGGTGTGCGGCTCAGTTTGGCCCCACGCGGTACCGGGATGATGACTGTGGACAGTGCGGCTGTGTTGCTCGGTGTGCTGCTCACGGCGGCGCTCTGTCGTCGGCCCTCGGTGGAAGCGCTCGCGAGCTCGTCGCCGCCGGACCCGTGCTACGACGAGAACGGGCAGGCGCGCCGCTGCATCCCGGACTTCGTCAACGCCGCGTTCGGCCGGGAAGTGCGCGCGTCCAGCACGTGCGGCCAGAAGGCACCGAGTCGCTACTGCCTGGGGACGGAGAGAGGCGGCGGGGAGAGGAGCCGCGAGTGCCGCGTGTGTGACGCGTCGGACCCCAAAAGGCGCAATCCGGCTTCGCACCTCACCGACCTGCACAACCCGCACAACCTGACGTGCTGGCAGTCGGAGAACGGCATCCGGCACCCGCACAACGTGACGCTGACGCTGTCGCTCGGCAAGAAGTTCGAGGTGACGTACGTGAGCGCGCAGTTCTGCTCGGTCCGCCCGGACTCCATGGCCATCTTCAAGTCTATGGACTACGGCAAGACGTGGGTTCCGTTCCAGTACTACTCGAGCCAGTGCCGGAAAGTGTACAACAAGCCGAACCGGGCCGCCATCACCAAGCAGAACGAGCAGGAGGCCGTGTGCACGGACGCGCACCAGCAGCAGCAGCCGGTCTCCGGCGGCCTCGTGGCCTTCAGCACGCTGGACGGCCGGCCGTCTGCTCACGACTTCGACAACTCGCCCGTGCTGCAGGACTGGGTCACGGCCACGGACATCCGCCTCACGTTCAGCCGCCTGCACGCTGAGGAACGCAAGCCTGAAGCAGAGGACGAGGACGACTCGCACTTCTACGCCGTGTCCGACCTGCAGGTGGGCGGCCGGTGCAAGTGTAACGGGCACGCCTCGCGCTGCCTGCGCGACCGCAACGGAGAGCTGGTGTGCGAGTGCAAGCACAACACCGCGGGACCCGAGTGCGACAGGTGCAAACCGTTCCACTATGACCGACCGTGGCAGCGCGCGACCGCCAGGGAGGCCAACGAGTGTGTGGGTGAGTAACCGGTAACGTTACCGCTGTCACCATCCTCCAGCTCACTAAAGTCATTAAAACACTGCCGTGTAGCAGGGGCTCACAGGGGAACACAAAAAGGAAACATCTGAACATCTGGAACTGCAGAGTGCTCCGAAATCCACATCCCTGGTTTAAAGACAGAGAGGTGGGATAAATAAAACATGAAATAATTCAGGAGGGGTTGTTGTTTTAAAAAATTTTTATATATTTTTTTTAACAAACTCGGGGGCAAGAAGCTAGAAAGGATTATTTTTTAAATGGTTATTATTTTTTATTTGTCTTCCCTGTTAGGCATTTCTGTTTGAAGTGCTAATTATTTTTCTTTATAAAGATTCATTACAGCCATAAACCAAGAGCCGTTACAAGAAGGCACCCAGCCACATCTTTAATTCCCTTACCCATAAAGATTATTCAGGAACATTTACAGATTTATTATTATTGCTGTTGTTGTTGTTGTTGTTGTTCTTCTTCTTATTATTATTATTATTACAGAAATATTTTTCATTTATTTTATTAGAAATGTATATGAAATGTTACACTAGAATAATTATTTGAATTACTCTAGTGAGTGATATCACCTCACACACTGTGGTGTGTGTGTGTGTGTGTGTAAGGCAATACAAGATACATTACAAGGCGATACAGTCTGTGAAAGCATGTTCAGTAAATGTCAGTAATCCTCATTTATCAGAAGTAGCATAGACTTTGCTGTATGGAATTTTGAGATGAAATATATATCTTGGATAGAGCATGTGTAGTACAAAGGTGAAAATGGATAAGCAAAATGAGAACTTTAATCAGGGTGATCATATTTTGGTTTTGGAAAAAGAGGACACTGGGGCAGACACACAGTGAATGGTGACTGTAGAAAGGAAAAACCAAATGGCGGATATTTTTGGCAAGAAATCCCGCCCGGACGCATTTTTTAGTTACCGAAATGAGGACGTGCCCAGGAAAAAGAGGACATATGGTCACCCTGCTTTAATGTGGGGTTACTTCCAAAACAAACCTTAAATACACAGGTTTGATCTGTTTGTATGGATGTGATATTAGAAAGCACACAAAAGACCAGGAACCCTGCTGTGATGTGGTGCGCAAGACAAAGGTGTCCTTTTCTGATGAGAAGGGGGTTTGATCTGTCTGGCGGTTTAGTGTTGTCTTGTTCATCTGCTTCTGAGTGTAGCTAAAAAATCCAAATACAGCATGCAAGAGAAGAGCTGAAAGTCAGGTCCATTCTATTCAGTTCATGTGAAAGCTGCTTTACTGGCAGGATCGTATCACACAGACCTGCTGTAACCACAAATACAGTGTAAATCAGCGTGTTATTGCCTTTACTGATGTTATTAATTCCTCTTCCAGCTGACAGAATATATTGGTTTTGTGTTAGATAGCAATTCCTGCCTGATCAAAAGAGAACGTGTCTGTTCCTCTAACTCGTTAATATTAGCCCAATGTTTTGTCTGTACAACCTTACTGCTATTTATCAGGACAAGAAGGAACAGTGAACATGAGGAAAAGAGAGAGATAGAAAGAGAGAAAGTGCTGGAAGGAGAAATGCATATAGAGAGAAACTGAGAGTACGAGAGGATTATAGAGAGACAGAGGGAGAGAGAGAGACGGGTCTGTGGCCTCTGACAGGATTCTGGGCTGGAAATGTCAACATGACGAGTTTAAACTGTCTTGCAAAAGGAATGAATTGTTCCATGTATCCTTGACACTTTATTTTTATAAAGGATATGTATGTATGTGTGTGTGTGTGTGTGTGTGTGTGTGAGTATAACGCGGGGTACAAAAGATCGTCACTCACTGCATCCATCTTGCTGTCAGTGAGCTGATGGTACGACCTTACATTCCTGAACTGGGTTTCTCTTAGCGCAGTGCTAACACACACACACACACACACACACACACACAGCTGAAATAAAGCAAGAGAGGGTGAAGAAGAGACTGTTAAAGCAAACAGTGCTCACTCTATTGAGAAATGAAAGCATGACACCTTTTTCTACAAGAGATAGAGAAGAAAGAGAGAGAGTGAGTGAGTGTGTGTGTGTGTGTGTGTGTGTGTGTGTGTGTGTTGACAGACATGTTTAAACACACCAGTTAAGAGAAGGATAGATAGAGATAGAGAGAAAAAAGAAAGAATGACACAGAAGGAAAATGCGACAGCAGATAAAGAGACATTTATTAACATGTATAGATGTACAATTCTGTTTATTTCTTTATATTATTATGATAATTAGAGCATGTGGCTGTAATCTTAGGGTCCATATCCACACTTAACTGATTGGATATTTCAGATATTGATCAGTAAACTCACTTAGAGGCCATTAATACAGCACTGCAGGGAGGAGTGGTGGAGAATATTAAACACACTAACACACATTCATCAGAAATTACAGCTAAACAGCATCCTCATGTCCTCACAGCGTGTGTATCAGACCTGCTCACAGCTGTCTAATCTACACCAACAGAGGAACGCTCGGAGAAACGTACTGTTTATACACACCCCGTTTCTCCAGGCTCAGACGCACGGTGCAGATTTAGGAGCAGCCAGGTGGAAGTGCACATTTCTCTCTCTTTAATGCTGTAATTTTCAAGCTGGATCGCTTTGCCGAGTGAGCGGGAAGATAGCCGAGCCGAGCCGTTTCGCACACAGATTAGATCCGACATGCTCTCAGCAATCAGTAATTATGAGTGATTTAATTACAGCCTCACAGACGCTTCAGATCGCTAACGCAAACAACAGCAGTTTAGCTTCAAGTCATGCTTTAATTCCAAGCTGGGAGCAGAACTGTGTTTTTTATGTCACATTTATATAACAGCACCTTCAGTGAGACAGTAAAACAGCGTGTGTGTCTATAAAGAGGTGACTGAACAGAGGCGTTAGAACGGCCGCGTTGGCCGGAGGCCCGCTGGTTAATGTTCGAACCGCCCCGCTGGGTTTATGGACCGGCGTCTATCATCCTCAAAGCGCCCGCCGCATCAAACCTGGCAAATAAAAGACAGAGGGTGGGAAGAGAAAACAAATGAAGAGAGAGGGGAAAAACATTTTTGCACTTTGGTCACCTTCCCTTCATCACCTTAAAACCTCCCACGTGACTAATGGACAGAAAAAGAGACAGAAGCGGACAGAGGGAATAAAATAAAAAAAGATACAGACAGGAAGCGACAGAAGCTGTCTCTGTGAGGTGGACCCTCTGGACAACCAGCATTCAGTTCTGTTGAAAAGAGAGAAAGAAAGAAAGAAAGAACAGACTCAAAGAGAATAGAATAGAGGAGATAATGAGAGAAATAAACTTTAACATTGTTAAATGATCTTCATTTTTCTTTATCTGAAGTCAAACTGATAAAGGGAGGAGAGCAGAAATAATAAAGGAAAGAATAAAAGAAAAGAGAAGAAAGCACAATGAAAGAGAGAGAGAGAGAGGATAAGATGGTTTTCACTATGTTCTTCTGCTCTTCTGCTTGTTATCCTTTATTGTCTTGATGGAGCAAAGTGAGAAAGGGAGAGTTGAGGAAAAAAGGAGAGCAGGAATCAGAGATAGAAGAGAGAGGAAGACATTTTTCTTTTTTGAAGGTCCATATAAATCAAACTTTCCACCTGGCAGACTTACTTACTCTCATCCAGTTGGATCAAAGATACAAGTTAAAAAAAATCAAGAAGAGAAACAGGAGAAGAAGAAGAAGAAGAGAGAAAAAAAAGGAGGGCGAGAGAGAGGAGAAGACAAGACAGATGGAAAAGTAAAGGGAATTACTTTTTTTCTTTAATTAGGCTTCCGACCTGACAGATTTTTCAGAGTGAATTTGATATTGCGTGTCATAAAAGAGTGTGTGTGTGTGTGTGTGTGTGTGTGTGTGTGTGTGTGTATGATGCTCAGCGGCAGCTGAATCTATGTGCACTGTGAGCAAAGACAAAGAATCTGTCAGTGTGAGAAATGAGTGCTCAGAGTGCTCAGAGTGAGAGCGCTGCTGTCATGCTCGTCTAACATCCACTTATAAGACGACAACAAACTCACATCACAGCTGCAGCTATGGGAGTGACGACGGAGGACTGTGATCCAAACGTGACAATGGAGAGAAAGATCTCCTCAAAGCTCACTGCGAAGAATGTGTGTGTGTGTGTGTGTGTTTATTTCCTGTACAAGCCCATAGTGGTGTTTAATTACAGGTCTGTCGTTAGAGCGTCTCGTCATATAATCTGACAGGGAGACGCACGCGCTCACACAGACTGTCACAGGATCACAGCGCAGTGTGTTGTGCGGGATCTCATGATCATGAAGGTGAGAGAGACGAGCAGAAAGAGAAAGAGAGAAAGACAGGATTGTAATTCGCTCAGAGAAATTACGGAGTGAAAGACCACATTTCTTGTTGCGCCTTGTGGTCATTGTTGGACGTGAGTGAGAATTCCTCCACAAAGCATCATCCTCTCGTCCTCCTGCTCCTCATCTCAGGGCTCTGTTTAATGGAGAGCAGAGAACGCAGTCCATAACGACGGCTTTTCACCTGGACCATCCCACATCCGTGTGTGGATCCGTCTCAGCAGCGACGCCGCGCTCCAAGCTGAATAATAGACTTAATGTGGAGTGTATGGGCAGTACCGGCCGCCAACCAGCGCTTCACCATGCCACAGCCTGGCGGAGCGTTCAGAGGAGTCCTGTCATCATGTTATATCCCGTTCACAGAACACGCACACACACACACACACACACACATGATCTGATATACAGGCTGTAAATCATACAGCACTGATATGATATTATACTCACAATGGCTGAAAGTAAACGTGCATCTCACCACACCTAACACCTCTGCGGCAGCTCATATGGAGGTCATGTGGGTGTGAGGCCCAGACCTCACGGTGAGATAAGTGCTGGCACAGAGTGTGTGTGTGTGTGTGTGTGTGTGTGTGTGTGTGTGTGTGGACCCTGTTGCAAATTGAACTTGATGCTTGCCAGACTACAGCACACCAGACCAAAACCAACCATCTGCAGCTGGTTTAACACACACACACACACACACACACACACACACACACACCTTAAAATGGCATGTGTTGTAATACGATAATACCTCTCTTCTCCTCTCATGTTATGAGTGTTTTGTCTTTTTCTCAGCTCTTAAGTCTTAATATTAGACGTCAGTTGGGTCCGGTGTTTAATCCGTTCTCTGTTACAGGTCCTCTCTGAGGGGCTTAATAATAATAAAGCTAAAACTTTATAAAAACAGGAAGAGAAATCTGTAAAGAACTTCGTTAGAGTTCACCGAACCTAGAGCTGCACTGGTGTCATCATGCAATGTCATTGTGTTATCAAATGTAAGAGCCAATCATCTTCCAATATGCAAACAAAGTCCATGAACCACCAGAGGAGGGGGCGGGGCTGCTAGGGATTGGGCGTGGCTCTTTGTTTCTTCTTAAGCCACCACATCATGCAAGTTCAGTTTTGGTGTAAAAACCAAGGTATTTTTGGGGGCTAGAGAACCTGTGAGTGAAGGACAGGTGTAGCTCACTGCTCTTGTTTATATTACCAGTCTGAGCTGTGACGTCGCTCCTCACTCCTGATGCCCACAACATGCACTTTTTTCAGTAAGGCCTGAAGTTAAGATGTTTGAAGAACCTCAAGGAAAAACCCATTACTGCTTGAAAAATCCTTAAAAGTCCACAATGTTCAGGAATCTTATTTGAGTTTATTTGAGCATCACTGCTCCTTCCTCATCTCAGTGATGACGAGGATGATCCACAGTGAAGGCCAGGATTCCTTCCAGCAGGACGTCTCTGCGCTTTAGAGCGTCTTCATCTCCAGCTCAGGTTTAATCAGCACGCTGCGTTCGGGATGAGGCCGTCCGTCTCTGCGTCTCTCCCCGCGGCGCTGCTTTCATTTTTGAGGTTTCAGTTTTGTAACATTGATTGGATCCATAATGTGAGCCAGATTCCTTTTACAAGCCCACAGACCATGACCTCGGCTTTGAAACCCAGAGCTGCAGAGAAGCAGGGAACGAGGAGGAGGAGAACGGCACTTCTCTTCTCTTCTCCTTTCTTTTCTCTTGTTCTCTTCTCTGTTTTTAATCTTCTCTTTTCATCTCTTCTTCATTCTTCTCCATTTTTTTCTCTATTCTTTAAATTCTTCTTTATTCCTCACCGTTTTTTTCTCCTCTGAGTGATGGTGAGAGATGTCAGCGTGTTTGCTTTAGTCAGTTGTTGTAACTCTAAGGCAAATATCCATAGAGAGATGGAGAGATTTATACAGAGAGGGAGAGAGAGAGATAGAAAGAGAGATAGAGGGAGAGTGGTATGAGTGTAATGATGTTTGAGAGTAATGGCACGTAGTATTTTTCCATCCGTTTTTCTCCTCTTCCTGTCTTGTCTGGCTGCACTTTAGGAAACGAAGGGGGACTTGTTCACACACACACACACACACACACACACACACTATCTATCTATCTATCTATCTATCTATCTATCTATATAACCCTAACCCTATATATTTATGTATGTGTATATATATATAGAGAGAGAGAGAGAGAGAAAGAGTAAATTCAGCCTGTATACAGTATTGCACTGCGGAGATTCATGATCACGCCTATCCTAGAAGAAGAATATTCATGTATGTATTCCTCGATTGCCCAATAACTGATTTACGGACTGTTTATGATCTCTACTATTTTTCCTCAGCCCAGACTAATCCTGTTGTCAAAGTTCGCAGCTACAGATAGGCTTTATCAGATACCCGCTGTATCTAAACTGAGATAAAGAGACTTCAGAGGGGAAAAGCCGACCCAAAGAGGAAAAAACACCACGCACACCAACACACATTAGCAGAAGTGAGCGGTTTCTTACATTTGTTCAGGTGTCTGTTAAACATTTCTGTTGTGATCAGTGTCCGGACGAGTCCAGTGTCCCTGTCTCTGATGGACATTCTGCAGGTTTCAGCTCTGCCTGTGAGATTGCCTGACACATCCTTGATTCCACCATTCCACGGGTGTGTCTGATTAAAAGCTTTACCTTTGGTTATTACAGCACAGCTTACGGCGGATCTCCACACTCCTGATCACGTCACACGTGCTGCTTCTTTTGTCCTGAGTGAGCTGAATGAAGATGAGTCATTTCTATCCTCTGCTTTAAGCCAAACTATAGCTCTGTTACTGTCTTCGCTCTCCTCGCTCGTTCCTTTCCTCCAGGCACTTTTTTTTTCTTTTTGAATTTTCGGGTTCCCACCCATCGCCGTGGAAATGAGACATCAGATCTCTTCAGGAAACAGAGAGTCATTGGCGAGGATAAATGCACCATCGGAGGAGTGTGAAAGATGCTGCTTATTACTGCTGTCTGCTACAGTTTACAGTGTTCCCTCGACTCACGAACTGAATCCGTCCCGAGACTCTGTTTGTGACCCGATTTGTTCGCGACCCGAATCAGTGTTTCCCATTGAAATGAA